>BMAO01018149.1:0-59966 GCA_019973975.1 Trichonephila clavata | reverse complement strand
ACAAAGTATGTTTCGTAAAGTTAAAAGATAGCTCTATTCAATAAAATAAAAATTAAAATATCTGTCTTGAGTGAATTTGGTCATTTTCAACATGTTCGGATACCCCCCCCCCCTTAAAAAATAGGTTGACGGGGGCTCGTGCCCTAAATCGCTAAGTATTAATTTTATTGATTGTATCATTTCACTTGAGAAATGAGTTATTTTCAAAATAAAATCCAAACAATATATATTCTGTTTCGGTAAGAGAATAAATACAAAGGACAAAAGAGATCATTTTCGAATAATCATTTCATTAAAAAACTTAAAAATGGCCAAGTGCTGGAAAGATCGTGGCTGTGTTATTCAACAAGTATAGGTAATGTTTTTTGTTTGAGCTGCAAACTTTTTTCTAAAACAAATTCTCAATACACAGCAGATTTTTCTGATAGGAAACATTTAATAAGTTGCTTTAGAAAATCAGGAAAATTCTATTCAACATAAAAATTCAGTGTTAGTTTGGTTGACACGAAAATAAAATTAATTATAGTTTGAAAAAACTAAAAAACACGCTTTTATACTGAATCGAACTAAAAAGTAAAAAAATAATTCTTAATAAAGAATAAAATGATCAAAGGGAAAATGAATGTCATTGGGGCAAAAGCGTGGGGTGCTTTGCACTACATTTTTACACTAATTCAGCTTTTCCAAATAGACTTAGAAATATATAACAATTGATACATTTATAGAACACCCCCACGCTTTTACCCCGATGACATTCATTTTCCCTTTGATCATTTTATTCTTTATTAAGAATGATTTTTTTACTTTTTAGTTCGATTCAGTATAAAAAAGCGTGTTTTTTAGTTTTTTTCAAACTATAATTTATTTTTCATTTTTTTAGTTCGAACTACAATAAAAGCGTGTTTTTTAGTTTTTTAAACTATCATTTATTCATTGTTGAATTTATCCTTGAGTTTGATATTTGAAGCTGGAATTACGTGGCTGTGGAATTAGTCTTTGTCTTCAATGGATATTAATTAACGGGTTAGAAGTGTATTTATTCTCTCCGTTTATGAAGCCTCGGATGAGTCTCGTATATTAGATTCCGTCTCTTTTGGACAGGTCAAAAAATAAAAGTGTGTTAAGAAGAAAAAGTTCGAATTAAAAAAAAAATTAATGTACCATGTCTTTTTTACGGACTAAAAATTATAAATTCCTCCTTTTTCGTTTTTCTTTTCTTTCTTCACATTTTGATGCATTGTCATCCACTTCTGAGCTATGGTCCAAATTTCAAGTCTCTAGCTCTTCGGAAAAGTCACACAGTTTAAAATCAATTACAAAATTCCACCCGGACAGACATTAAAGAAAGCGAGTTAATAAAAACATGGTAATGTTAAGTGTCAATTGTTTTTTCACCTTTTAAACCTGTTCCTATCATGTTAATTTGTATCATCACTTCTAAACGTATTTCTATGTAAAAATAAAAAATATTTAGCAGTTAGAACGCAAATTATTTTTTTTTACTATGACGAGCCTTTTTTTTTTTATTCTCATTTTCAGAAAAATGTTTATATTATGGTAAAAAATTGCTAACACACACCCTCCACTTTCTCAGATACAGAACACTTTTTTTTTTGTTTGTTTTATTTCTGTTAACCACAAGTGTATTTTATACGTGCATATAATTAGCTTTAAATTCAAAACATTCGCTTTAGGGTTGCAACTTATTCTTTTAGTCGCTAAATCTAAAATAAGTCGCCAAATCTGGATATGATATATGAAATTAGTCGCCATATCTGAAAATGGTATATGGAACTAGTCGCCAAATTTAAAAATGATAAATGCAATAAGTCGCCAAATCTGGAAATAGTATATGGAATTGTCGCCAAATCTGATTATCTTTATTCCTGACGATTCTGAAAAGGACAATGGAACAAAATTATGAAGTTATTGTATTGTCATCGGTCCTTGACAAGTGTGCGAAATTTCGAATGAATCTGATCTTTTTAAGTGAGTAAAAATCGAGCTCTAAGATTCCGTTACATGCAAGTGAAACTTATAAAAGCGTGTTAATAAGTATGTTTTACAAGGGGTGGGCATGCTTAAGGAATTCATTTGTAAACGAGACTTTGTGTATTAGCAGTATTCCTTTAGGACAATGGTCTTCAAACTTTTTCAACTCACGGAAACCCTAGAACAGAGATGGCGAACCTTTTTGAGACGTGGGATTTTATTCCTATTTTTTTTAGTTCTAGCTCATGGGTCACTAATTCCCATTTGCACCAGATTTAAGTTTAAAATTTTTTAAATGAATATTTTTTAAACTAAACATTTTTAAAATTCAATTGGCTTAATGAATAAAAATAAGCGTGTTTTAACGATTTAAAATTTTTTAGTATGGTTTAAAATTCTTAAGTGTTTGCTGCAATGGCAATGATTGTTTGAATGAACAAAGAGTAACGAAAATTACATACAATATACATATTGTGAAGTATTATTTATATATGTATAAAATAATCCCCTTTAATTTAATCTTTTTATAGCTTTTAACTACCTATAGTCTATCCCTTCAGGAGCCACGTTCAGTGGTGGCGTCGGCTACCACCGACGGCCTCGCGCTTGAGGGGGCCTCTCAAAGTTTTTAATTATTTAAAATTTAGTTATTCGTTATTATCATACATTTGCGCGAGTAAAGAGAGTGATTAGTACTTTACGGGCATTATCCAGAATCGCCTGGCAACACTATGGAAACTAAACAACTTAGCGCGCGAGACGGGGTGTTGTTTAAATATTTGTATTTCTTCTGTGATCATAACGTAAACAATCATTTCTTTTGTGAATGCAACACTAGCAGACTAGACTCGCATGGACAAAATTTCTTTTTATTATGTTGTAAAGTGAGTTAGTGCCCTGGTGGCGTTTTAGTGAATAAAAGTGTTAATTTATATTGTGATTTAGTTCATATTTCGAAGGTTATAAGGTAAGTCAATATGAACTTTTATAATGACTTTAGAGTAATGATTTTGTCGGCATCAATAGGTATCTTTTATAAGTCGTAAGTATAATGTATTTCTCTATAGAAATCGAAATTAAAAAAAGTGGATAGTACCTAGTTTTAAATTAAAACTGTGCTAGTGTTTTTTTTCTCGAGAACAGAAAATTTTAGCTTTTCGAGTATGTTTTTATATGCGTCAAAATTTGTAACAATTATATTATTTTCACCGAGTTCTTCTTTTCATACATCTAGACACTACATACGGCAATGCTTTTTATGGAAAATTGAAATAAATTGTTGCTCCTAGATCTAGATTATTTTGTATTGAAAGAACAAGTACAAAATAATCCAGGTCTAAGTAAAACAATTTTATTCAATTTTCCATAAAAAGCATTGGCGTATATATAAAGTTATTTATCATGGCTGGGACTCTGCTACAAAAAAATCGAACTCTAACAAATCGGCAGATCTCGTATCGCATTATTATTAACTCTGACGCTACTGGGCTTGTTTTGAAAGTCGGTATCTAATAAAATAATTATTTAATTTCAATGTTTTTTTTATTTTTAGGTCATCATGTCTGGAGGACCAACTAGAGACAGAGATATAGGTTGGAAATGGGAATCCGGTGCATTAAAAAGAAAAAGTAAGGCTGTAACTGTTATATCCAACCAAGCTCTGAGTTCCAGTATAATGAAATTTCTCAAGAAACCTTCTACGAGTGTCACTGCTTCAGAGTCATCTGGAGATACTTTAGTTTATGAGCTAGCTTCAGAGTCAAATGAATCTTTTATTCAAAGTTCTGATACAGTTTTACCTGCAACATCGGGCGAATCTGCTATGATCCAAATGTCTGAACCCAATAAAGAATTAGAAAGTGAAATGATGTGTGACTCAGAAAATCAAGTGCAAGGAGTTCATTTAAGAGAGTCATTTATAGACTTAGATCCAGGAAAGTGGGTATTTCCAATAAACGATTCGCAGCGTCATGACCTAATTCAAAACGGACCCAATCAAGATCTAGAGAAATCTGATGAAAGTTACCCAAAAGACGCAAATAAAAGACATTTTTCTAAATTTATTTTCACTCGAAAATTAAGTAACGGTGAAACGCAACATCGCAGATGGTAAGTTTACTCCATTTTTCAAGATAAAGTTTATTGCTTTCCATGTAGACTTTTTTCACATTTGCAGACACAGGTGGTAAAAGAAGGATGTTGTGACTGGAAAGATTTGAGTCGGATATTGCAAAGATATGAACAAATATGGAATGCATGGTTAAATGGATGGAATTCTATAAAGGAATCAAACACGGAAAAACAATAGATAAGGATAACGAGAGATTGATTAAGGAATCGCAAAAGTACTGTATAATTTGTTTGAAAGAATGATTGATATAATAAACTACTTAGCCTCACACAATTTATCATTTAGAGCTCATCGAGAATCCCTTAAATTGAACGATAGCAGACACAGTGGCAATTTTATAGATTTATTTAAGTTGTTATCGAAACATGATCTGACCCTACGGGAGCACAAGCAACGTATTAATGAAAAGCAACTTACTCAACACATTATCTGAGCCACGACATCCAAAATGAATTAATTGCATTAATATCTAAATCAGTTATTGAAGAAATTATACACAGAGTTAAACAAACAAAATACTACGCCTTGCTCGATTGTACCAGGGATGTCAGCCGCGTTGAACAAATGTCAATAATATTAAGATTTTGCAATTCCTCAACTGGAGCAATAGAGGAACATTTTGTTAGGTTTATTGCCTTCGCAGAAACAACCGGAAAATATATAACAAATTCAATGTTACAAGAACTGGAAAGAAATGGTCTAGATATCCAAAACTGTCGAGGACAGGAATATGATAATGGCGCCAATATGGTCGGTATTAATAAAGGTGTCAGAACATGAATACTCAATATAAACCCAAGAGCATTCTTCACGCCGTGTGGATGCCGCAGTAGGAATTTGCTTTTGATTGATGCAGCTAACTCTTCTGCAACAGCCAAAACGTTTTTTGGCTTCATCAATAAAATCTATGTGCTGCCTTCAAAGTCAAGTAAGCGTTGGGATATTGTAAAAACTAAATTAAAATTGTCATTAAAACCTCTGTCTAAAACACGGTGGGAAAATAGAATCGGAGCAGTAAAAGCCATATTTTTGCAATTTGATGATGTTATCGAATGCGTGAATGAGCTGAAAAATAAAAGTGATGATTTTATAACTCTAAGCGATTGTGACGCAGTCTTGAATGAAATGTTCAGTTTTGAGTTTATTGTTGCGATACATGTATGGTACGAGGCTTTACTACGTGTGAATAATATAAGCAAATTATGGCAATCGGTTCAAGTCAACTTGAAAGTCGCTATTGATACTTTACGGTCATTTTGCAGCTGGATTCTAGAATTCCGTAATACGGGATTTGACAATAGTGTTGCACAAGCTCGATTATTTGTAGAGAAAAGTACTTTCGAAATTGAGTCTCAATTTAAAGAAAAAAGAACAGTCAGCAAAAATGAATGTTCGGTTATGAACATATTGATGAACCTATTCAATCTTTTGAAATGCAGTACAAAGTTAACTTTTTTAACACAATGATTGATGCTATTATAGTCGACACCGAATGTCGATTTAAAGCGCTCAATAAATATTTTGAACAATTTGGTTTTATTTATGATATCAGTTATATTTAAATTCTATATCAAAAGAAGACCTTCTCAAGTATTGTAATGATTTAGGTACAATACTTCGGAAAGGCGAAAACAGCGACATACAGCCTTTCGAACTATATGAAGAACTCCAACTTTTAAAAACGAATTCACTAGACTCTATCAACGACGCGAAACAACTCATTCAGTACATTTTAGAAAATGATTTTAAAGAAATATATCCAAATGTTTATATAACAATTAGAATCATGCTCACAGTTCCCGTCAGTATAGCTTCCGCTGAGAGAAGTTTCTCAAAGTTAAAATTGATTAAGATCTACTTGAGAAGCACGATGAGTCAAGAGAGACTGTCTGCGTTATCAGTTCTATCAATTGAAGCTGAAATAGCGGCTAGTGTTAGCTATGACATAATCCTCAAAAAGTTCAGTGATGCCAAAAGCCGAAAAGCTCGTCTATTTTAATTTATATTTGTGTAATTTTTGTCATCATTTGATTAGCAATAAATCTCGTTTACTCATACATTAGTTTAACATAATTCGGCTTATATAATTTAACGTTTTCTTGAATGGGAAAAAAGGAGGCCTCGCTAACCCTGATTTCGCCGACGTCCACGCGTGGTCTAGCGCCACCACTGCCCACGTTTAATTAATAACATAGCTAGCCGCCTAACGGCAACCTTTTGAATTAGCTACATCTATTCACCCACCTATATAGATCATATGACTTCCAATTTACTATAAAAACTGATATATTTTTAGAGACCGATCTCTTCCGTCTTTGTCTTTAATCATGTAGCAGGCTGCAGCGCGTAGTGTCTTAATTTTCTTTGTCCTGTGTGTTGTGTCATCAATTCTCTGTTGTTTAATATGTGTATACTTATGTGGTTCAAGATGTGCAATAAATAGATTTCCAGCAATAAAAGACTGTGTCGCGAACGAAACGAATTTTGTAGCTCAATTTCAGTGGCTCTGTAAGCGCATTCCTTTTTTTTTTTTGCTTCTGTATTATGATCTGATCTGTAGTAGTAGTAGTAAGAGTGGAGCCCACTCGAACAGACATGTATCAGTTAGCAATTTTCCTTTACATTAAATCTTTTTAATATCACAAAGGACTCTCGTTACTCATAAGAATAACAGAATTGAATTTTAGGTCAAGCTCATCCCGGGCAATCGAAGAATAAGGTAAGTGATACCTTTTTCTTTCTTAGAATTTATGAAATAGAAATTGAATTTGAATTCATTGTTTTTCACATGGCATCCCTGCCGGGATCCGAGCTTGAAATAGTTTTAGAATTTTGAAATCAAAAACTTTGAACTAGAATTTTAGAAGATTAAAGTAAACATTAGTTTGAATATAATTAAATATGTATGTTGCATTTTAATTTGAATATTTGAAAATCGAAAGGAAAATCAAATATTTTGAATGTTGAATTTTTATATTTGAAACTGATACATTAAACTGTGTTAACTTTTCGAACAATGTCAAACTAGAATTTTAGAAATTATTGAAATTTTTTTGATATTATTGAAAATATTAAGTTGATCTGAACTTGTTTTGGTAATTATTTTAATACATTAAATATGGCCGAAGCACAATACTTCGAGTTGTTAAAAAAGAAACGAAAATCATTCAGAACAGCAGTTACTAAAATAGTTAATGAATTAGAAGCTGAGTTATCGAATTCTGATTTAAATGTTGATATGGTAAGTAAATTGGTAGAAACCCTATCCATTAAATTTGAGCCTTTAACTTTAGTTGATCAACAACTGGAACCCCTTTTTAAGCTCGAAGAATTCGATGGTGAAATCACCGAAGAATATAGAGAAAAAGTGTTACTTTGGCAGTTTCGTGCGAAAAAGATTAATGAATTTTCAAAACCCCATGTTACGTCACCCTCCTTACTGACTACATTATCACAATCACAAGATGAACATTTTCGGAACTCTGATAACATTCGCATTAAAGTCCCAAAATACTATATAACACGATTCTATGGAGGTGACACTTCGAAATGGTTAACTTTTTGGAATAGTTTCGAAACAGCCGTACACAATAATGAATCCTTAAATAAAGTGGATAAATTTAATTATTTGAAGGCGCATTTGGGAGGATCTGCTTTAAACACTGTTGAAGGTTTTCCAATTTCGGCAAAAGCCTATGATGAAGCCGTAGAATTATTAAGGAACAGATTTGCTAATCCGGAAATATTAATTCAGGCCCACATGAACAAAATTTTATCATTACAGACTTTAAAAAATTCTACTGACCTTCGTTCTTTTCGAAAATTTGTTGATAACTGTAATGTTCAACTAAGAAGTTTAAATTCATTAGGCGTATCTTCCGCGAATTATGAAAAAATTTTGTGCCCCATGTTGTTAAAACTTATTCCATATGACTTGGTATTAGGTTATCTATACTAATATATAAAAGAAAGAGTTTGTGTGTGTGTTTCACCTATTCCGACCAAATTAAGCAACCCTTGGCATGTAGAAGCTATCGGTCGTTATGCTATTAACCTCGAAGAGTTTTTTTCGAAATTTGCTTTAGATTTTTTTAAAATTCAATTTTTATGCGATTTTTCAGCTAAATGGAGATATGACGTCATGAGCCATGTCAAGTCTTAACTTTGCGAAAATTAATATTTTGAGCAGTTTTGGAGGAAATTTTAGCACATTTTACTGTAAATATATTTTTTTAGTTGTATTTATTCATTTTTTTAACTCTTTGTGCAGGAATTACATTTGTTTTTTAGATTTAAGGTATTTACACTTGATCATGAATTGAACAACTACTCATGTGGCGAAGCGTATAAAACTGCCATGTTGAACCCTAGGACTTACTGCTCTGCTTCTGAGTTACAGGCTGTCTGAACTCTGTTCTTTCGGTTTCCAGATTTTTCATAAGGGATATCTCTTTGCTGTATTTTGGTGAGAATTTTCAAACTGTTAAAAACATGAGATTCAGTGGCACAAACTTGGATACCTATGTGTTTGTTTCTTCTTATATTGAATCGAAATTTTTGAAAGCAACACAAATCATCAGAAATTCTTACGCTAGGAAAAAATGACTATATAAAATCTAAAACCAGAAACAGTACAGAAGAATCAAATGTATACATATAAAGGTCAAAATGAAAATAGAATAATAAACCTGACACAGCCTTAAATCAAAATAGGTATTACAATTGACTACATACAAAATATATCAAATTTTTAAGTTGAAAAGAAATGACAGAATTAAATCTAAACCCAGAAAAGGTTCGGAATAATCATACCAAAAATAAGGTAAAACAATGTATATTAAACTAATTTGGTTATTGAAAAAATATATAACATGTTTAGCTGGAAGACCGATGCATCTTCCTATCAGAATACAGTCTTAACCGTTTGGGTCCTAAGCAGTAATAACAAAGATTCTTGCGTGTTTTTATATTAAACAAGATATCAGTCATTGGCATGGCCAAGTAATTTTAGCGCGTTTTCACATGTTGTATTTTACAATAATGCAACTAATGAACTTTTTACTAAGAGAAAGTAGTGTGTACTATGCTTAAAAATTTTTTTTTTTATTTAAATATGATTCGGCTCATCTAGGGCACAAGTGCGGAAAAACCGAGGTCAATCGGTTGCTTATTGGCTGAGAAAAAGGTACGACAAAATATGGAACGAAGACAAAATTTTCGTGCTTATAGCGCTTTTTTTACACTATGTGAAAAATGCGCTAAAAAAACTTAGTCAGATTTTGGTGGATATAGCGTGATTTGCTTAGCACCAATTTGGCTGTGGTGATGCTAATACGTAAGAATACAAAGGCTAATACAAATTTTTATTTATGTATGAGGTTTTCTTTTTGTTAAACTGAAATTAGTGATACTATCAATGTACAGTTGTACTTGGGCTATGTATAGCGTGAAACTAAGTCATCACCTGAATGTCACCGCAGTCAAAGTGGCCCAATTTCTGTCGTTGAAGATAAATATTCATCCTTCCTAATAATAATTCTTCCTTCATCGGCATATTCAGTATTTTGTTCAATGTTGAAAATATTGCTCAAATTTTGTACAACGGAAAGAAAATGACATTGAATTCAAACTAATTGCTATTAACATGTTGGTAATATCGTGAAGGTAATGCTTCCTATTTATGAGAAACCAGAATGTACCATTTTTTTTTGTGTATCGCTGTTTTTTGCCTTTTGGTCCCTATGACCGAAAAGAACTCATTTTTTGTTTTAAATGAAAAAAAGCATAATTTTTTTTTAACAAAAAACTATTTGCTGGGACTATGATAAGGTGACCTTGAAATCATATTTTCTTTTGAATTCCATTTTGACCAGATTTTTCGTCATGACTTAACTTTGCTTCTGGCAATCTTGCAAATCAGAAAACTTTCATTTGTGATCGTAAAAATTTTTGAACAGAAAAAAGATGCACCTTGAAAAGATTTTCTCATATTTCCCTCTGGATTTCTTTAAAATTCAGAGTTGAAATGATTTTACGTCTCATGTGCTATCATGGTTTAACGTTGCTTCTTATTATCTGTTACTCACATAGTTTCTTGGAGATCATATGCATATTTTATTTTATACTGTCTATATAGGATATATATATTTCAATTATCATTATAGTTATTTATCATTTATGTACTCATTCTTTTGCTCTTTGCAAAAAAATAATAATTTTTAATAGAAATGTTGCAAAAAAGTATGGTTTCAATAATTAATTTTTTAGCAACATGGTTTATTATTTGTTTCATTCAGTACTGTTGTTTGTTCTGAACTATTTCAACGGGGACCTGTTTTAGTTAGATTTTGATTTTAGTTCATACTAATTAAAGGCTTTTAGTATTTAATTACATCTAATATTGTATATTAGATGTATTACAGAGATGTTAGATAGTATTATATGAGGTATGGGTGCAATGCTAATTAAATTTTTTTTCAGTTGAAGGCTTCCTTCTTTTTCTTATTTATGATAGCATTTAGTGAATCAGTTTATCATTAATTTTTTTCTTTCAGTTCATCTATTGCAGGTTATTTCACCCATAGTTCCCATAGCAGAAACTCACTACTGCTATCACTTTTCTGTAATTTTTATAAATTTGCATTCATTCATATCTATTTACTCTTTAGCTTGATAATTTTCTCTCTTACATTGAAATATTTGTTTTTGTTAAATTATTATTTACTTTGAGGCCAAATTGCAATTTGCTTAAAATGATTTCTAATGTGAACATTCATTTGAAAAAAATATTTTTAACTTTTGGTTATACTACTTTTTATACAGGGTTTTACCCTCACTAAAAGTATTATAATTCTATAATAGATAAATTTTTGTTTTTATAAAACTTAACCTGTGCGAAGAACGGGCATTTCAGCTAGTAATAAATTAAAACAAAAGGATTCCGGATCAGATATTCAGCAGTTGCTCTCGTTTCTTACGCAATCTTTGACAGCGTGAGAGCAGACGTATACTATGAGAATAAATCCTCTTTTTTGAATTATGCAATCGTAGACAGGAAAGGAAATTAAACTTTTCTGGAGAACACAGATCATATAAACAGCAAAACCAAAAAAGTTTTCATACTGCAAGCGAACTACTAACGGCGCCTGTTAAAGAAAATAAAGACAAAATAAAACTCATCTGTATATTTTGCAATTCCATGACTCATAATTCGAATGAATGTGAATACGTAATTAATATGTCTTTAGACAAAAGAAAGAATATTTTATTGCGAAAAGGAGCTTGTTTTAACTGTTTAAAAGTCGCAAAGCATTTATTGCGTAATTACCCTATAAATAAAACATGAAATTTGTTGGGGTTTGCATCATAAATTTTTTTGCTTCAAGCAACAGAAAAGGGAAATGGGGTTGATGTCTACCAATCTAACAAATCAAAACACGGGGGGGAGGGGGGAGTTTTTTTGCAAACATTAACTGTTTACATTGAAAATGGAAATTCCAAACAATTAGTAAGAGCTATGTTAGACACTGTTAGCCAAAAGCGTTATTTTTCAGAATATGCTGCAAAATTTATGGTTTAAAAAGTGTTGGGAAAGAAACAATAACTCACAGACTTTTTGGCGGACACAAAATCACCGAAGCTCATGATAAACATTTAATTAACTTGTGTAGTTATGACAGAAAATATAGTTTTAATATGGAAGTTAATGATCAGGAAAACATTTGCTTAGGAATCTCTAGAATTAATGACTCTCGCGTTTTACAGAAATTGGCAACACTTAATATATTTATTAGTGATTCGTCCGCAAATAACAAACTTTGCCTTTTCGAAAAACATTCTGATGAAATACATATTCTGTTAGGATCTGACATGTTGGAAAATTATTTACTGGTGAGGTAAGACAACTTTCTGAGGGGGCTTACAACTGTGAATACTCGCTTGGGATGGACAGTTATGGGAAAATTAAGTAATGAGTCTAAATTTAAATCAGAGAATTCTCTTCTTGTTCATTCTCTTCTTACGAATAGAAATAAATATCTGGTCTTTGGGAATTAGACTCCTTAGGCATAAAAGATCCCAGTGAAAAGAGATCAAAAATAGAATTACAAGATCTTGCTTTGAAACATTTTGAGAATACGGTATTACGAGACGATGAGGGTAGATACATCGTTAGTATTCCTTGGATAGAAGGGAGTGGAAAACTTGAGGACCACTACAGCTTAGCTAAAGGAAGATTGGAGAAAACTGTAAAAACTTTAAAATTTACAGGCAGACTATTTGATTATGAACAAGTATTTGTAGACTGGGAAAAGGAAGGCATTATTGAAAAGATTGCACAAGATGAACCAAACAAATGTGGGAAATTTCATTATTTTCACACAGACCTGTATTCAAGGAAAATTCCATGAAGAAGATTCGTCCTGTGTTTGATGCGTCACCTCATCATGGAAAATCTTGTTCGTTGGATGATTACGTAGAAAAGCGGCCCAATTTGATAGAAATTATACCAGCTATTTTAAATCGTTTTCGCTGACATTCGATCATTTCACTGACATTCAAAAAGTTTTCCTACAAATATCTTTGCATGAAAGTAACATGAACTTTTTACGTTTCCTGTAGTGGGAAGGTGGTAATCCGGAGAAAGCTGTTATCTACAGGCATCGTCGAGTTGTTTTTGGCGTTTCAGGTAGTCTCTTTTTATTCGCGACAGAATTAAGGCCTTGTTTTAAGCAGGCTCCTGAACATTTGGAAAAAGTTGCTGAAAAATTGAAAGATTTGATGTACGTCGACAACTGTGTGGAGAGTTTCGATTCATCCGAAGAACTTAAGTCTTTTCAACGAGATTCCACAGGATTGTTTTCATTGGATAAATTCGACTTACGTGGATGGCGACATAGTGTTATTGAACCAAATTTCGACTTTAGAGACAACCGACAAGAATCCGACCCACTAGAAATACAAATTATGTGGAATGTGAAAGAAGATACCTTTTCCATCTCTTATAGAGAAACAAATATGGAAAGAAAATTTGAAAGGTGGAAAAAACAACCCCAAGAGATCAAGGTTCCCCGAAAATTATCGAATCTCGATCTTAAAGATGCGAACCTATCATTGCGATTTTTTCGTGATGCAACGAAATCATCATATGCTAGACATGACTTTCATTTACCTTTTATACTTTCTTCCAATTATCCAGTTATCAAAGCTCTCATTAATTATAAGCACTTACAATTAAGCCATGCCGTAGTTCATACGCTTAGGTACAAACTCGGAGAAAATTTTTGGATCCTGAAAGGAAGAAAATCATTAAAGAAGTCATCAAGACTTGCATTATTTGCAAGAGATTCATTGCGAAATCTATATCGGTATCAGAAGGACTGTTACCTCAAGATCGGGTGAGAGATGCTGCTGTTTTTGAAATTATAGGATTAGATCTGGCAGGACCTCTCATTCTTAAGAATGGGGAGAAGAATTGGATTTTGATTTTGACCTGTGCGGTCTACAGAGCAATTCATCTTGAATTGTTAACCTCCATTTCGACTGAAAGCTTCTTGCTTGGTTTAAGGAGGTTTATAGCACGTCGAGGCCGACCATCCGTCTTTTACTCGGATAACGGCATCAATTTTAAATGTGCTTACAGACTTTATCAGAAAGTGAATTTAGAAAAATTGAAGAATTTAGAGGAATTAAATCCAATTTCATGGAAATTCATCCCCCCCCCCCAGGCTCCTTGGTGGGGAGGTTTCTGGGAGCGATTGATCGGACTTATGAAGAGGACTCTAAGAAAAACACTAGGGAAAACTTCCTTGAATCAAGAAGAAATGTACACGGTTCTTTGCGATTGTGAAAGTTTAATTAACTCCAGGCCATTAACTTATGTAACAGATGACGTCGAAGACTTGGAACCTCTAGCTCCAGCAATGTTTTGGCAAGACATTAGAGAAGTTGGTATTCCAGAGTTAGATCGAATAGATGAAAACAAATTGAATAAAAGATTAGTGTACCGAAATAGAATACAAACGAATCTTAGGAAACGTTTTCGAGTAGAATATTTAGGCCAACTGAGAGAGATAAAAATATAAAAGCGGAAGACACCTTAAGTGAAGCAGATATCATTTTGGTGAGAGATGACCACACCAATAGAATAAACTGGAATTTAGGTAAAATTTTAAAACTCTACCCTGGCAAAGACGAGAAGGTTAGAGTATCCCAAGTAAAAACTAAACTTGGCTCCTGTCTGCATCCAGTGCAAAAATTGTATCTCCTAGAGGTGATGGAGAAAACTAAATCATCTGTACACCCTGTACATTTTCAGATGCTAATGAAGGAAGTCATTTACCTATTAATATAGATCCTGAACTGAGTAAACACCAGACAGCGGCAACCCCTTCGACGCAATCCTGTCCCAGTGTTTCTAATGGTGGAGCTAGACTGGAGGCCAGAGCTGAGACAAGTTCACATCAGCAGGCAGAAACCTCTTCCATGCAGCCCTGTTCCAGTGTTTCTAATGGTGAAGGTGGACTGGAGATCAGAGCTGAGACAAGTGGACACCAGCAGGTGGAGAACTCTTCGATTCAGTCCTGTTCCAGTGTTTCTGATGGTGAAGCCGGAGTGGAGAGTTGAGACCCTTGAAGTGCCAGATGACTTAACTTCTGACGTTGAACTTCAACAGCCTGCACCACGACGATCTCGTTATGGTAGACTCTTGAAACTCCGAAAAGGACTAGTGGGCTCTTGTTGAGTTTTTTCTTTCAAAATCAAAAACTCAAGGTGGGGAGTGTCGCGAACGAAACGAATTTTGTAGTTCAATTTCAGTGGCTCTGTAAGCGCATTCCTTTTTGTTTTGTTTTGCTTCTGTATTATGATCTGTAATAGTAGTAGTAAGAGTGGAGTCCACTCGAACAGACATGTATCAGTTAGCAATTTTCCTTTACATTAAATCTTTTTAATATCACAAAAAGGACTCTCATTACTCATAAGAATAATAGAATTGAATTTTAGGTCAAGCTCATCCCGGGCAATCGAAGAATAAGGTAAGTGATACCTTTTTCTTTCTTAGAATTTATGAAATAGAAATTAAATTTGAATTCATTGTTTTTCACAGACTGCTTCGTCAATATCAACAGATATAAAACTTCAAAAATCATAAGAAATGGATTTCATATTAAGGTATCCTAAAACGTTCGGAGTACTTTTTAACAAAATAGCATACTAAAACATTATAAATGCTCTTTTAGAACTCAATATCAATAAATATTACTATTAAATTATCAAAATTTAAAATAAATTACCTGAATTTTACAAAAATCACAATTATAAGTGAAATTTAGCAATATTTTTGAAATACATTAAAGCAGTTAGAGAAAATGAAAAAACATATATTAGTAAAAGTATTACTAAAACATATTAGATGCATATATCTAGAAAATGCACTAAAATTTTAATTTTTTATTAAGGTTTAAAAATTTTAGAGCTTTTTGAGTAAACATTATAAGAAATGTTACATTTTTTACAAGACCATTATTTAAATAACAAGCCATAACTCAAAAAATATTCCTACAATAAGACATATTTTAGTACATTCTCTAGAAATAACATAACTATCAGGTTCAAAAAGTTTTATAGAAATACATCCGTAATATTTTGAGTTATCAGGTATGCCATGATAGATTTTGAGCAATTTAAATGCCCACTTCTGGTTGATCAAAAACTCACTTCCAGTTTTTCTAAATTTATAAAATTGATTGAAACTTGGCTTCTAGGTAGTGTAGATACAATACAAAGTATGTTTCGTAAAGTCAAAAGATAGCTTTTTTCAATAAAATAAAAATATATATATATCTGTCCTGACTGAATTTGGTAATTTTCAACGTGTTCGGATACCTTTAGGAATCCCTGTCACCATCTATTACATGTATATATACATAACAAAACTGATTGTAAAGTATTTAATGATAAATATGTTGCTGTTTATTTTCAAACTGTATTTTAGTATTAGGTTCATATTTCGTATTCATTAGTTTAACACAGTGGTATTCACACACAAAATTCATAATCATGGAACCCTTAGACCCCCTATTAGGACTTTTGGTTGAACCCTGTTTTATACTTCGAAAAATACATTTTAAAAAATATTTAAAGTAGATCAACATGTTATACGCGTTTTATGTATAAAAGAAAACTCAGTATATCTTTTTAAAGAGTTTTAGTTTAATATTTATGTAATTTAGTCGTTAATAATATTACTCGGGCTCAAGTGTCAGCTTCCCTTGCACATATTCTGACAGAGATATTTTTATGTATATATATGCCTGCAATTTTTGCACAAAAGGGCAAAGTCTAGCTCTGTTAAGGTTGTTTTCGGTCACATTCCATATTCTATCAAATTATTTGCAAGAGTCAAGAAAGAAGAAATTTTTACTGGGATTAATAATATGTCTGTTTTTAGAAATACTTAAGATGCTTTTAAATTTGAAGGGAAAAAACGTACTGATGCACTTTTACTCCAGACATTTCTTAACAATAATATTTTGGCGAGATATATATTTCTTATAAATATGGAATTAATAATCGATAAATTATTATTTAAAAGTGATTTAAAATTAAAAATTTAAAAATGGATAATTATAAGTCATTAAAGCTAAGATCTTTTTATGAAACGTGGTTACTGCAGTTGAATCATAACAATTTATTTACTGAAAGATAATATGAACATATTTTTATTAATAAAATAAACAAAAATAATTCAGTTATTCATTCGCAAACGATATCCAAAGACAAAGTAAAGCGATTTCCAAGCAATAAAAACGTCAGCTTCTTAAGCGAAAACGGTGGGCCGAAGCAGAGTAATGCTTTGTAGACACAATAAATACGTCAGCTTTCTAAATGAAGACTGTGTCTGTAAACAAAATGTAGACTATGCGTCAGTATCCTAAACAAGGATGGTTTCCTAGCTTAGGGTAAAGCTTTGCGTCAATATCCGTAACGAATGATGGTGTCCAAAGACAGAGTAAAGGCATACGGATCCAATATAAACGTGAGCATCCCAAGCAAGGACGATTTCCAAGACAGGGTAATGCAATGAGTCAGCATCCTAAATGAAGGCTTTCTCTAAAGACAAGGTAATGCTATGAGTCAGCATCCTAAATGAGAACGGTCTCCAAAGGTTAATGCTACGAGTCAGCATCCTAAATGAGGACGGTCTCCAAAGACAGGATAAAGCTATGAGTCAGCATCCTAAATGAAGACGATCTCCAAAGACAGGATACAGGAAAATGGAAAAAATAAAAACGTGAGCTTCCTAAGCGACATCGATTTCCTAAGATAAGGATAAAGCTATATTAATATGAAAAATGTCAGATTCACACTCTCTACCGTTTTTACTCAGAATGGCTTTAAGGCAATATGGTTCCACATTCACAATTTTTTTTATTTTTAATATTTTATATTTGGTTTTAATTGTATTTTATAAAGGTTAATATTTAATAATAATTCATACAATTTTTTTTTAATTTGTTGCTAAAAGTTTGTAAAATTTAAATTTTTTGAAGTTTTTTAAACATTTTTTAAATTCTTAAGGCTTTTTTAAATATGTCTTTTCTTTCAAAATTTTTTTTCCATGTACCTTATAATATACTGCATAAAATTGTGCATGGGATTTTTTCTGCTGCTGCTGTTTAATTTTTTATCATTTTTTTTATAGTTAAACTTCCAAAAATTCTCAAAAAAATATTAATTTTGACTTTGAATTTTTTTAGGAAAAGTACTAAAAAGTATGTTAGAGCTAATTCCATGCAGTTTTACAAAACATACAGTTTTGAACACGTACAAAAAATTTCAAACCCTAAGGCTATTTTGATCATTGATAAAAAGAGCCTTAGGGTTTTGAATACAAATATATGTACAAAAATTTTCAACATGGAGAAAAATGAATTTGAAGTTTTCATTCCATGAATAACATGATATAATACTCATCGAATAGTCTGAAACTTTTATGAAATATTAATTAGCTTATTTAAAACTGCTTACCATAAAAAATTACACAAATGTAGAATAATTATACAGTATGCTGCCATGATGAATATATAGAAGAAAACGAATGAAAGATCAATATTTTATAAAACTTTATCTTAATAATTATAAAAATAAATAAAACACACACTTCAGAGCTAATTCCATACTCAGAGCTAATTCCATGCTCAGAGCTAATGCACAACATGTACAAAAGATGTTTATGCCTTTATTTTTTTATTTCCATGATTTTAAAAGCCTTCGCATGTTAAATATTGTACACGAATAAAAGCAAAATCAACTAACAATTTATAGGTAAAATATATCAAAATCTAAGAACTGCATGTGCTTTGTTTAAATAAATATCTTATAATAAAAGTGTTCAATTTCACAAACATGGGATATCTATATATATAAAGGAGAAAAGCGACTCACTGACTGACTGACTGACTAATCACGATATCTCTGGAACTATTCAACCTACAGACTTGAAATTTGGTAGACATGTTCCTTTCATGGAGTAAACTTTAGCTAAGAACGGATTTTTTTTTTTCCAAAATTCGAAATGCAAGGGGCGTTATAAATAATTGTTTCCATGTTTAAACTACTCAATGTACAATTTTGAAATTGGGTAAGCAGATTCCTTTCATACAGTAGAGATCCGCTACAAAATGAGTTTGGTGAAAATTGACCCCAAGTGGCGTTGCAGGGGCTTAGGGGGTGTTATAGATAATTATTTCCATTTTTAAACTATTTGACGCACTGTCTTTAAATTTGATAAATAGATTCCTTTCGTAGAATAATGATCAGTTACAAAACGGGTTTTTGTGAAAACAGACTTCTAAGTGCCGTTGCGGGGTATTAAGGGGCGTATTAGATAAATATATCCGTTTTTTAAACTACTTCAGCTACCTGCTTGAAAATTGGTATATAGGCAAGTTTCTTTCATGGAGTAAATATCCGCTACAAAATGGGTTTTGGGAAAATTGACCCCAAGGGGCGGGAGGTTTAAGTGGCGTTATAAATTCCTATTTTTAAGCTATTAGGCGTACAGATTTGAAACTTAGTAAGCAGATTCCTCTCAAAGGGTAGAGATCCGCTACAAAATGGGTTTCGTGAAAATTGCATCCAAGTGGCGTTGCGGGACTTAAGGGGCGTTATAGATAATTATTTCCATTTTTAAACTATTAGATGCACTGTCTTTATATTTGATAAACAGATTTCTTTCATAGAGAAGAGTTCAGCTATAAGAAGGTTTTGTGAAAACAGACCTCTAAGTGGCGTTGCAGGGGAATAAGTGGCGTAACAGATAAATATTTTCGTTTTTAAACTACTTGACCTATCTGCTTGAAAATTGGCTGGAATGTTTCTTTCATGGAGTAAATATCCGCTACAAAACGGGTTTGGGGAAAATTGACCCCCAAGGGTTTTGCGGGGGGTTAAGGGCAGATATAATAATTATTTCTATTTTTAAACTATTAGACGCACAGTCTTGAAATTTGAAAAGCAGATTCCTCTCATAGGATAGAAATACACTAAAAAATGTGTTTTGTGAAAATCGACCCCTAAGTGGCGTTTCGGGAATTCAAGAGGCGTTATTGATAATTTTTTTTTTTTTTTTGCATTTTTAATTTATTGGACGCGCAGTCTTCAAATTTTGCTAAGCAGATTCCTTTCATAGAGTGCAATTCCCCTACAAAATGGGTTTTGTGAAAACAGACCCCGAAGTGGCGTTGCGGGGGCTCAAGTGGCGTTATAAATAATTATCCCATTTCTAAACTATTAGACGTACAGTCTTGAAATTTGATAAGCAGATTCCTTTCGTAAAGTAGAGAACCGCTACAAAATTGGTTTCGCGAATATCAACTACTAAGTTTAATTTCGGGAGATTAAGAGGCGTTATCGATAAATATTTCCATTTTTAAACTATTTGATCATCCTGCTTGAAAATTGGTAGGCATGTTCCTTTCATGGAATAGAGTTCCTCTAATAAAGTGTAAAACGAAAATTGACCCCAAGGATGGTTGCGAGGGTCAAGAGGAGTTACAGAAAAAAATTCCTGTTTTTAATTGTTAGACCCATATACTTGAAATTTGTTAAGCATATTTCTTTTGTTGAATAGGGATCCACTAAGAATGTATTTTAAGCAAATCAAGATCTGGGGGGGGGCGGTACAGGCTGTTACTGGACGTATTGACAAAAAAAAATTCCTTTTTTCGAGCTACAAGGACTATAATAATGAAATTTGGTTTGCATTTTTCTTTTGTTGAATTGAAATCCGCTAAGAGCGGTAATTTTGGAAAACGGCTCTCAACGGGATTACGGGGATATTGATAGGAAAACTTTTGTATTTTCCCGTTAGATTTAGACTTGAAATTTGGCTTGCATGTTCAATTTATGGAGTAGAGATCCACCGAAAATTGGTTTTGCGGGAATCCACTTGGTTTTTGGGTTACGAAAGAGCAAACATCATTCTATGCTTCAATTTTAGAGATTTTTAGAACATACAAATTAGATGAGTTCTGCCCTTTTTTTTAAATCAACAGGCGACAGTTACAGGTATAAGTATATTTTTCAATACAATCGAATTCTTAATGTGTGCTAGGACTTAGAAATCAATAATTTATACATATATATAAGCAGTAAAAATTTATAAAACATGATGAAATACCAGCGAAGCGGCGGTAACGGCTAGTATATAATATATATATATATCACCAAAAACAAATTTATAAAATTTGGAGAGTTTTTCTATTCTTGCGATTAGATTTTTAATTATCTGAGTTATCAAAATGAATTTTAGTATTTGTGCTTTGGGAGAATCCGTTTTGAAGTTTTAATTTTATTCATAGTAAAATCATAAAAAGCACGCACAACTTTTAAATCTTGACCAAATCCATATGCTCTTCAATAAACAATTCACAAAATAGAATTTTCGCATGTGAATTGCACAATTCTTTTTTCAAATGATTTGTTACTGCATGTAATATCAGTCTCATTTATGCGCGGTAGAAAAATAATTAATTCATTTTTTATCAGGCTCTTTTCTAGCAGATAATCTGAAATGTGAGCGTGGTAGTTTCTGTCCGGCATCAAATATTGCTCCATAACTTGAGAATAAATGCAGGTAAAGCTTTGGAAATTTGCAGGCATGTTTATAAAGATTTGAGGTATCAAAAAAGCCAATAAATTTTTTTTCGACAGTTTAATGATTTTTAAGGTACCATATTGCCTTAACGATATAATCGATTCGCTATCGTACAGTATTAGTGAGTTTGAACTTGTTTTTAGTTATTTTTAGACAGTTTTAAATGAAAAAAAAAAAGGTTTTGATGTATCTCAGTAGTGGTATATTTTATTATTTCATCAACATATTTTTAAGTAAAAGTGATTAAGCTATTGAAGGCTGTGTGTATATGCTGTTAACATTATCTAATTAAATAGAAACAAAATATTTAAGTCCGTACAATCAGAAGTCATTTCAAATCTTCAAGGTTCCCCGGCATACTCGAAATAGTAATGCAATAAAATTTAGAGTTCGCTCGTTTGGTCAATTTAATTTTTTTAAGACACTGAATTTCTTTTTTCGTACCTTAGTTAAGATTTTACTATTTCCCCCAATGGGAAAATGTGATAGATCTGGTAAGACTCAAGAACTTTTCTCAAAAAATAATAAATTGCGTAGTTGAATTTTTTTACCGTGGATCTTATGGGGAGAATTTCCACAGAAATAATGACAAATTTGTCAGGTTGAGTTCTTTTTTAATGGTAGAAAATTACTAATTTCTACTGTTTTATTTTTAATAAATGATTTCCTAATTTTTTTCACTTTCTATAATAAAGTCGCTTTTTTATTATGAAATTCTTCTTTCGTCCTCAAATGAATTATTTATTTTTTAAAAATTCTTTTCTGTTTTCGCTTATTTTAATTTCTTTTTCTATCGTCATTTTTGAAATTCCTCACATTCCGTTTCTCTCTTCACTTTTCTGCGCCGTTTTACTAGGAAAATAAAACGAATTTCTGCTTATTCCATTTTTTAAATCATTTTAATTGGTTGTAATTCTACAATTATCAGTTGCTTTATTAAGTTTCAGTAATATTTTTTGGAGTTTACTCCTTAAGAATCGATTTTCATATTTATCCCCCGGTATGGAAATATTATGAGGAGTGAAATTTGTACAACTGTTAACACACAAAAATGCTGTGCTCTGCGCGTGCGCCAAGTTGCTGTCGGAATGAAGAAGGACTACTTTTACTTCCTTTTTAAAATTACAATCATTCTTTTTCTACCAAAATCAGACAAAAAAAAAAAAAAAAAAAAAAAAATTACAGAATTGGAAAGTTCACCTATTTTTGCCACGATACGGTATAAGGTTTTTACAAGATGACGAAATTTTGCATTTTTTACGATTTTTTCTAAAATGAGTTAATATTGATGCGTTTTTAAGAAAAGAGTATTTCAATCGTTCTGTACGAATTTCTTACCATTGTAATGTATTGAAATTCTGTACAAAAAAGTTCATACTTTTTTCTTTTTGAATCAGTGATTTAAAATATGAAATACCAAGAACTTTTTTTGCGATTTTTCAAAAAATACTCAAAATTTTAACTAAATATTTAATAACTTCGTTATTTATAAAAAAAATTACACGAAGCTTTTTTTCCAAGTGTCAAATGTTGTTTTCCTTGTTTTGTTGAAATATTGGAAAAATGCTTAAAAGTTACGGATTTTAAAAGAGTGTCTGTGTTTTTCGTCTAATACTCTTTTTACAAAAAATCATTTATGCAGTTTCTTTCTTACATTTTTTTGTTTAAAATTTACCGTTATTTGTTGTCTTAGTGGGAAATTTGGAAAGTATATTTTAAAAACCGAACTCTCAAAAAATTGCCGTTTATAAAGTTATTTAAAAAACAACTGACAATATAATGGAAAACGTTTTTATAAGCCATGCTTCGCATATAAAACTTGCTGGTATATTATACAAAGAAATTCAATCAGAAAATGTGAAATATTTTGCTTAAGATGCTGAATAAATCCAATGTTTTTCTCTACCATACTAGATGCACCGTCTGTTGTTACAGAAACTATTTTTTGAAAGTCAGTATCCATTTTTTTAAGGGCAATATCAAATTCTGTAAAAATATCAAGACTGGTACACTTTCCTTTCAACGTTTCACTGCTCTTCTTTCATTATATTTCCAAACTTATACCGAGCAAAGACTGCACATTGTGCATAACCATTTACATTATTATTCTCATCTAAAGCAATTGAATACATGTCTGCATAATTTAAGTCATTATGTATTTGCAAAAAACTATTTTTTTTTCAATTATATTACTCAATCTTTAATTATATTGTGACTTATAGGTAACTCATGTATACGCTTTAGAATCAAGCATTTTTCTTTAAAATAAGCAAATAATGTAGGACTACATTCTAAAAACGCTTCTTTTTTTTCCCTTCTAATTCTCCTTCTGAAAGAGGTTTTCAGTTGCGATCAATGTGCAATGGGCAATTTGGAGACAATCAGATGTAATATTATTTTTTGGAACCAAAAAACTTTTTTAAGGTATCCGACTACCCTAAAATTGTGAATTTTGCCAAAAATTGACAAAATTTTTATGATTTTATTTTATGGGCCATCTTATTAGCTTTATAAAAATACCAAGTTTATCATTTTCCGTTCACTAGAACAAAAACTACAAGTAAAAGCAAATGCCATTACTTTAAGCAAGATGTCATACTTTAAAACGCGTTTTACTCGAAATGTGATTTTTTGAAAATAATCAAACAGGGGGGTCAGCGATTGCTAAAAATGTTTTGAACATAATTAACAGAAATTTTTTCTGTAAGTTCAACACTGGTCCTGACTGGTGCAAGCGCCTTAAATTGCGAGCCAAAAATTGCTAGTATCGAGAAAAAGACATGAGCATGACATTGGCATCTCACAAGGTGAAACAGTGAGGGGACGATACAAGTGCTATGGAAGTCTCTTTCTACAAACATATATAACTGAACATAACCTTACAAAAGTGCATTTCATCCGAAGAAAGTGCTCTAAATATGGTTATTGGCATTGGTTTGTCGATTTCTTTTTAACAAACAAAATGTGAGCAAAATTGTGTACTTTATTTGATTTTTTGTAAACACCTTTGCTTTTTTTGAAATACTACATACTTTCATATACATTTGTTGTCATTTGCGTAACTTTGGAACTGTAATGATCAAACTGAAGGTTATAGACAGCATTTAAATTGATTTTGTGTCAATGCAGTGCGTGGAAAAATTAGAAAGTCTAAATAAACCCGCGCAAACAAACAAGTGGTTGCCTAGCAATCGTGGGTCAGTTAAAAAGCTTGTGTGGGTCAGTGGCTGACCCATGGGTCATAGGTTCGCCATCACTGCCCTAGAATTTGAAGGTACTTTCGTGTAGCCCCTGGAATTTGAAAGTGCTTTCGTGGAACAACTTGAACTAGAAAGTGTTTTCGTGGAACCCAATTCCAAACACATACGTTGAACAATCTGACTCAAAGTAATATTTTAAGTAGATCAACATATTACAGGCACTTCATCTAAAAACAATTAGAAAAGTATTTGCACATTTATTATTAAAAAAAATTCTAATCTAATTTTGTTCATAAATTTAACAAAAGTCTAGGTCTGTTGAGATTAAGTGCAATCGCATTACTTATTCTTTAATTTGCTTTTATACTTTGTTTTTGTAGCCACTGACGTTGAGAAATATATTTCACTTAAACCCAATGTTCTGAATGGCATAAAATTGTTTATAGATGTGTGAGAAATCCCGTGTATTTTGTAGAGAGAGAATTTGAAACCTAAAATTTAGAAACTGTTCTTGCTTAAATTTAGATTTTAACATCAACTCTGTTAACGCGTGTTGTTCATTTTCCTTCATTATAGGTGTTGCTTTCCACAAATGTAAAAAGGTGCATTTTCCATTAGAAAACTATTTAGTTTGCAAGACGTGCTAACTAATGAGTATAAAATTATCTCGTGGAACCCGAGATAGTAAACAATAGAATATTCACAATCTATTAGAAAGTATATATATATAAAGTTTAAACGTTTTATTATTCTTTTATTATTTTATAATAAAAGTTTAAAAAGTGTTGCAAAATAAAGTTATGTATAAATAAAACTTTCAGTTTTAATGAATAGGGGGGGGGGGCGATGAGCTTTAGATACTTGTAACTTATAAACTTCATAGAGAACGTGAATCCATTTTGCATATATATTTATATCTTCTAGATTTCTTATTGTGACTCGTGGAGCCCCTGAATATGCCTTGTGGAACCCCAGGGTTCCGTGGAACACAGTTTGAAGACCCCTGCTTTAGGATGTTCAACCCTCAATGCAATAGCACCGAATGGGCAGTCAATTTGGAGAAAATAGCAATCGAAATTCCTATTACACAATTCATTTTATACAATTAAGTTTTAATCAGCTCCAGCGATGCAGTGGCATAGGTGATAGCGTACCTGCATTTTTTGCTTTCGGTCAGGGTTCGAGTCGCGGGGTAGACTTGCTTTTTTTCAATTCATTTAATTCTTTTTACAATTAAATAATTTTTCTTATAAAATATTTTATATAATTATAAAATAATTGTAGTAATAAAATATCATAAACAATTTTACATAGTATTAAACTGTTTTTTATCTAATTATAAAACTATTTGTAATTATTTTACTTTTTAAAATACAAAATACTTATATAAAATATCATTTAATATAATATATTTTTATACTAAATATTATTTATTAATAATGTTATAATTAATATAATAATAAATTAATATTATAATATATTTATAAAATATAATATAAATATTTATATAATAATAGTAACTGTTTTAGTTTTTAAAATATAAAATAATTACATAAAATATTTGATAAGCTTTTTTTAAATAAATTTATTTAATTGTAAAAATAATTAAATGAACTGAAAAAAAAACAAAGCAAGTCAATCGTGCGACTCGAACCCTGACAGACCGCGCGGAATGCAGGTGCTCTACCACCTATGCCACTGCATCGCTGGAGCTGAAAAAAACTTAACTGTATAAAAGCTAAGCATGGATTTCGAAGGCTATTTTCTCGGAACTGATTTTCTATTCGGCGCTATTATATTGGCGGTTGAACACCCTAAAAGAGTACTACTATTACACAAAATCTCGTCCCCAAATGAATTTCCTTAGTCGTGTCCTCCCCTTGTTAGATAAACAGTTACAGTAGCAACTAAGAATAGATACACAATAAAATATTACCACAATGTCCTCAAACGTATTATTGCGGTAGTACAGTATTTGGCTATAAGAGGTTTAACATTTAGAGGTACCGAGGAAGTTTTTTTGCTTTCCTAATATTGGTAATTTTATGGGTGCCCTGGAACTGCTTGCGGAGAGTTCGACCCATTCATTCGTGAACATATTGAACAGGGAGAATTACGACCAAAATCGTTAATGTCGTACTTATCAAAAACGTTATATTAGCAAATAATCGAGACAACTCAAATAAATAACGTTTACACAACGTACTATTCAATTGTGATGGATTCAACACCAAATTTGTGCCACAATGACCAATTTGCAATTATACTACGATATTGTTTTCGGGGGAAAATGTATGAAAGAAGTGTCTCATTGATAAAGAATAGTAATCCACTGGATTATGCTTATTTAATTATCTACAAGAATTTTTAGAAACAAATGGATTGCTATTGCATAATTGTAGGGGACAGTCATTTGACAACGCTGCCAATATGTCCGGTCAATATAATGGTGTGCAAGCTTTTCTAAAAGGAAAAAAAAAAAATTCGCTAATTATGTATCGTGTGATGCACATTCCCTTAGTCTGGTTGGTGCAGCTTCAGAGAGGTAATGTTGAAACTGAAATAGTGAACTTCATTGGTTTAGTGCAACAAATATATGTTTTATTTTCTACTTCGACCCGTAGGTGGGAGCTTCTAACTCGTGAAATTAAACTGAAATTTACCTTAAAAAGTTTAAGTCAGACCAGATAGTCTTGTCACTACAATGATGTTGAAGCCTTAAAAGATAATTATGGTAATAACATGAATATTCTTAAAACATTTAGTGAAAATGAAAATAAAAAATTATTTTCGCTAAAATGCAGTAATAAATTTTTTTTAAAATTATAAATTTTTTAAATAAATTAACAAAATTTGAAACTGCCATTTTACTTATATTTTAGGAAGAAATTTTTGAAAGTTAAACAAAAAATTACAAACCCTTACAAATTCAGTTAACAAAAAATTACAAACCCCTGGTTTGGACATCTGTGAAGGAAAGAAGTTAATTATGTCAATAAAAACGTTCATAAGCAATGTACATTAATCAGATCAAAAGTTAAAGGAGTATCAAGACGGAGCCAAAAAATAAAGTCATAGTGTAGAAACAGAATATAGTGATGTGAACAAGATACAGGTTACTTCAAACTTATCAGATAAATCGACAAAAAAACAAAAAAAAAAAACTCTGTATGTGACAGAAAAATTTAAAAGAGACACATTGACCCTTGATTTAAATAGAAATTAAGTATATGCTGGTTATAGTATTTAAATTTTTAATGGATTTGCAAGATCAAAGTAAGGAGAACGTCGACCTGGAGAGTGTACTCCCTATTATTCAGATGACGCGGACTATTTAGTAAATGAAGATGCTCAACTCAAAACTTATCTAAAACAAACTGAGCTGTCCTATACTTGTAGTGATATGTTAAATTTAATTTTTGAAAAGGAACTTGTTGACGTTTTTCCAAATTTGTATACCATTTTAAAGATTTTTATTACTAATTACTTATTTTATTATTATTACTTTCTACTCTCACTATTACTAATGAAGCGGAGCGTGCATTCTCTAAAATGTCCTATATAGAACAACAATGACTAATACTAGACTTACTTATTTATTAATATTGATCTCACTAAAGACTTAAAATGGGATGAGCAAATAAAAAAATTTGCAGCAGAAAAGTTTTTTTTTGTTGTAAATTATGTTATTGTTTATAACGAATTTAAATTGTTTGAAATAAAAAAAAAACCCTTAAGAGAAAGTTTAGTATATTTAAAATTTTTCTTAGGAAAATTGCAAAATGTTTAATTATTTAGGGGGCCCCCCTAAGTATCATTAGCCCAGTGCCCCCAAAGGTCACGATCCGGCCCTGCCTGTGAGAAGCGTAAAATACATTATAATATATTGGTCTTGCTATTAAAACGATGAGAAGACTGATTCCCGCTTCAGTTTTGTGCTACTGCACATAATCCAGTGATCATGACATCTATAAATCGGACAAAAATAAAAGATGGTACCAAAAAAGTATCTTGCCCAAAAACTTAAAACTAGACATCATGTTCTTATTTTTATTATCCATTCATAGGAATTTATTTCGAAATTGATTTTTTAACAACTGTTTTAAAAACATTAATAACAGGGTATTGTAGGAATATATCTAAAAAAACCCAACTTTTTGAAAAAGAATTGGAAGTTTTAAACATTAAAGAGGTTATTACTTATAAAACTAGAATTTGGAAATAAATTTCCATCAGTATTAATTCATACTCTTTTTCATTTTATATTTTTGACGAAAAGGATATTCCTTGCTACTTAACACATTTCAAATTAAACATTTCCAGTTAGCTGAAAATTTTTACATAATGTTTGCATCAATATCTTTCAAAATTCTTTATAAGCAATTCATAATTGAATGTTTTATGAACACTGCATTTTGAAGCATCATGACGGTAATGGAGGCAGATCTCATAATTTTTAACTAAAATTAGATGAAGATAACAAAACAAGATTCAACAGAAAACAGAAACAACCCTTGAGGAGAGTTCCCAACTGCCACAGCTACTATACAATTTATGAACTAGAATTATTCTGATCAAATACATCAGATTACAAACAATTGGAAATCTTCCTATTACAATCAGTAATTTTCTTTTCCCTTCAAGTTCAAGAATTTTTACGAAGTATCCACAATTTTCAATATGATACATATGATGTATCACAACATATATTTTTACACATAAAGCTTTGTAATGAATCCCTTAAAGCTTTTTTTCCAAACAATTTATAAATCAGAATAATTTAATAGAACAACTCCTAATCACTAAAGATTACAATCAGCTCAGAACTAAAAATCTGATGACTGAGGTAGTTTTTTCTTTTCTGTACAAGATTCTTAACAAATTATTTATATTTTATGTATCTCTTAAAGAAGATTCTATTAAGTAACTAATAATGAATATTCACAAGATTTAGTTAAAAGTTATAAATATATCATATAATGTCCATACAATATTATTCAAACAAAATCTATACAATTAATTGAAAACTATCATGAGTAACTTAATTGTATGCTATTTACAATATTGATTAAAATATAATAAACCAATAAATTAAAAGCTGATACATGTAGTTAATTATGTACAATTTTAATAATAGAATTCACTATAATTTTTTAAAATAAAAGGACAACTTATAAACTTTTTGACTATAACTCAGATGTTTTTACTGAATTATGGTCTTTTTCCATTTTAGCCTATGTCTTATATTCTTGCATAATAATAGCACTCTTGCTGTTTATCAGAAATTAAATAAGATTTCAAATTTCAATAGCTATATATCAAGTGCCAATACTTATTTTGATGGTGACCGAAAAAAAGCTGTAACTCTCAGGGAAAAAAAATGAAGCAATTAATGTTTTACATCATTTGAGACAATTCGTTTTTTAATGTAATCAGTTTTTGCTATAAAATATAATTTATTGCATTAAGATTTTGCTATAAAATATAAATGTAATTTTAATAATGTATTCTGCTACTATTTAAATGTAACAAAAGAAATTAAGCCTTAAGTTTACAAGATAAAAAGTAGCAAAAATGATAAAGAAAATTTAGTTTTATTTATCTATTTACTAAAAAAAGAGCTGAAATGTATGGAAAATATTTTCATTAATATCTACGATTCCTAAAAATAATTCTTTTATATATGTAGTGAAAGTAATCTTGTTACAGGGATTGATAAGAAATATAAATATTGGTAAGATATGTATACAGATTACATATATATTACTGCTAAGGCTTGAAAGCCATTAATGTGAATATTACTAGCAATTTATAGATAAACTGATTTGCTTCATTAACTTGTAGAATTAACATTTTGCACATGTAATGTGCAAGCTATAAGGGATTTCATATTGTGTTAAAATTGAAAAAAATTGTTTGTCTCATTTCCCCACCTCCATCACTTTTAATTCATGTAATTAGTAGTGAAACAGATCCTAAAGGGGAAGGGTAGGATAAAAATGCATTATGCAACTTCTGTAAAAAGAATATGGATAAAAAATGCAGTGTAATGAAGCCAAGAAGGTTTTAGAAAAGCAAGCAAAGAAAATGTTAACAATACCTAATGCAAAGAACTCAAATATTGATGAGGTTAGTGAGAATTCAAGTACCAAAAAATGACGCCTGCTCGATTATAGCTGAGGTACTTAGCAAATTTAGAGGATGGCTTTTATAAACTTGGCATAATATTTTGAAACAATTGTATACAAAATCCGAATACAGTGTTTGCAGAGAGATTTTTAATAAAAGAAGATGCCCTACCATAGAAATATGTTTATGTCAAACAGCAATAAAACAATCCCTTCGTACCAAGTAGGATTTTGAAAAATGTGATTGCAAATCTAAATATATCACATATAAGTGGGCATGTTGCAAAAATCAATTGCTATATAATTCAGTCACTTATATTTAGATTGCCCTAATAAGTAGGCATAATTTTACATTACATTTTTTGCTAATTAATTTCTTTAACAGTAATAATATTTTAAACTATTTGATTCTTTGCATTATAGTTTTTTGATTGATTGATATGACTGATTTTATCAATTAATATGTTGATTGATTATATTTACTCAATTCTTTAGATATCGAAAAATAAGTAAATAATATTATGTAAATTTAAGCATACAGAAATGTTGCTGTTGTTCCTACAAAGATTTTTTCATTTTAACATGTCCCTAGTAGGTATAATGTCCATATCAGCTAATTTGAAAAAATTTCCTACACCCTAGTTAATCTGCATATTACCTAGATAATCTGTAGAATAACTGATTTCTTAACTTTACGGGTAGCATATATACACATTCCTAGTCAAAAAGAGATTATATATATTGATATCTTGCTACACAATATGAACATGATTCTCAGTAATGGATAGTTGGTAAAAATTATTATTAAATAGAAAAATTTTTCCTAAAATATTTTAAAAAATATAGTTTACTAAAAAATAGGACAATTGAAACAAAAATTTCTTAATAAATATGCAACAAAAGTAAAAGCAAAACATATTTTTAAATTCATTATCTTTTATTAATTTTAATTCAAACTAATTTATACTTCTTTGATCCTCAAAAATGAAATAAAGGATTCCTGTGTAAAGGTATTAGCAAATTATCAAACTTATAACACATATAAGTGGTTTAAAAAACAGTACATCCCTAGAAGGTAATAATTTTTGTCCTCAGTAATTTCAAATTGAGTTTTATTTTAAAAAATGAACAGATTCTCATAATCTATAATGAAATGTTGCAGCATTAATTATATTCAATATATTTGCAAATAATAAATTTGAAAAATAATTTTAAAATAGAATAGATTATTTTTATGAATTTAAAAATTGTGTGTCTTCTTTCAAGTTACAATGTAGTAATGAACCCTAAATTAATTTGAAATATAGAATATATATGTAAATGGTAAAATAAAACACTGTACAAATGCAAAAATTATATTTTCAATAAATTTTATTAGAGACATTTTGAACTAAAATCTGAAACTAATTATAAATTACTTAAAGTTTCTTTAAAAGTTGATTTTAATGAAATAAGTAATACTTCTCAAATGCAAATGTTTTCATGATATAAAAATGAATTCAGAAATTAACACAATTTTAAAATATCTTGTGTGCATCATATATGAGCATTCCAAAATTTAATGATGCAGAAGTAGTTCCTAGATTTAAAATACACTTAATAGTCAATCAACCTGTCAATAAAAAAATATTAATTAAAATTTTTTAAAATTTATAATTTTTATCAAGGAATTTTTAAAAAAGTTAAATACAATCCATCTCAAATGACTAACAGATTAACTATATAAAAATATTAAAGGAGCACAAGGTCCTTGGGTCTGGACCCCCCCCCCCAAAGCCCTTGATATTTTTCGATTGATTATTATAATCCTATGTATATATTACATAACATTTAATTAAGCATTTGTTATTAATAACTAATTTTATAAATTAATGCTAATTATTTATTCAATAATTAATTTTTTACTATTTTTTTGTTCCCGAAAATTGACAAAATAAAAAGAATATGTTGGGCAGCGTTTTGGAACATCATACAAGAATGGTGAACTTCCAACTTTGGAAACCCTCCTTGAAAAATTCCTATGTTCGCTACTGAAGGAGCATAATGGAACAATCAAGATGAATAGAATTATATAATAAATTTTAAAAAGTACTACATAATGTTTAAGCATAAAAATGCTTTGTTCGTAAGTCATTCAAATAATAACAATCATCACATCATTTACATGCATGTTATGCAGATATATATTGCTACCAACTTTACATTTGTTTTAGTAATGTAGCAAACACCGTATTTTATAAATGTAAATGAGTGTATGTGAATATGTGAAGGAATTCAAAACAACTGGATTGCTTGTAATGAAATTAAATAAACATAGTAGTGATAATGTTGGAAAAAGTATATCTATATACATATTTTTAGATGAAATTTTTTTAAAAATAGCTTCATACATAATGTTAATTTCATTGGAGACTGACTATTGATTTAAAAATTTTAAATTCATACACTATATTTAATTGTTTTTTATACAATAATTATGACAAATATTCTTTGGTCACATAATTTATTTTTTTAACAAACTAAACATGTATGATACATATATTTTCAGAAGAATAGCACATAACATTGATCTATTTTTTTTGCAAAACATCAACTGCATATAAAAACATTTTAGTAATATTAGTACTAAAAATTCACTGATATTAAAATAAAAGTAAAAATCACAAATACATTTTTAAATCCTGTAATAAATTTCTAAATAAAATGCTTTGAAAGGAACACACTTCCAATAAGTCACAGTAATAACAATAATCACAAAAACATGAAATTTTACCATTTTATGACAAAAATGTGATCCAAATATACATTAAATTATTTTTAATTTTATAAACTTTTGAAAGTTTTCCCAACATTTAAGAAGTTCTTTCAAGTCTAAAGCAACCCAAATTAATGTTTTAAATATTTTCATTATAAACTAGGTTAATGTAATGCTTATCATTTTTAAAACAAGAGCGATTTAAAAAATATTTACGCTCTCCAATCTTATGATTTCCAGTTATCATAGCTTTAAGATTTTGTATATTCATATCTTTTAATTCACCAGGTTTGCAAATTATTTTTCGAGAATTAAGAGGATTAAAAGATAATGAAACAAAAACATATTCATTAGTATCTTTTTTATAATATATTCGTAGTAATGCTTTCTGTGCTGATGTATAAAGCAAAACATTTTGCAAAGTTAAGAGAGCTAATATGCTTAGAGATAATGCATCATAAGTGACTGCAAAAGGACCCATCTGAGTAGCTAGTGAAAAAACACCTTTGTTTATGAAAGCATCATAGAGCATATATAAACAGGCTCCTATCTGAACAGAAAATGTTAATTGACTGAAAAACTGTCCATAAAAGGCATAATAGAATAGCGTCCCACGATATATTAATTCATGATTTTCTGGATCTAAGCAATCTTTTACATGAAATAATGGCCTGATTGAAGGATATGTTTCCCAAAATGTCCGAGCTGATATAAGAGAAGGTGAATTCATTCTCAACAGTTGATGATTGATGAACTAAAATGAAAAAAAAAAAAAAATTAGGAATATTTTTAGAATATAATATGTTGCAACAAAAAATAAAAACTGATTTCAATTGTTAGGATGTATTTGTTCTTAGAAAGTAAAAGAAATAACATATTGTGACTATGGCAGTTAATTTGTAAACAAGAATTCTTTCTTCTAATAATTTTGCAAATGTGAAATTGCATAATATTTTGTGGGGGAAAAAGCTTTAATATGATTCTAATATATGCCGAGAAATGATTAATTAAAATAGTATTTTTTATTATTGATCTTATGTATAATAATAAAGTAAACATTTTATTTATTATAAAAATACAAATAAATTTGGATGAGAACAATGTGTTTTCTCCAAGAAGTTTCCCCAATTTGAGGCTTTAGTTAAAACTAAATTGATAATACTAGTAAATAAATGCATCAAATTCGATTAAGACACAAGTGGAATTTTACAACATTACTCCGATGAGTTTCTCTAAAATTTTAAAAATAAAAATGATAACAAACAAAACAGAAATGATACACAATAAAATCATTACAATTTCAACTTTCTCAAAATCATGAAATACGATACTAAACTATCTGAATTCTCAATTACATTCAATTTGTTTAAATATCATGTATGATTAAACAGATATGCAGAAAGTAAAAAGCAAAAGAATAATTATATTGGCACTGTTTAACCATTTAATATAATAAACTCTATTAGCATATTTAAAGTTTTCTTCATACAATAGCATTTATTAAAAGTTAATACATGCATGTTTGAAATATACCTGTATAATATAAGAAAAATGTCTTACTTATAAACAAGAAAAAAATATTAAATTCAAAAAGGTAAGTGTAATTAGTTTTTAACTTTAGGACATTTACTACTTTGTATTGCATTCAAAGGTTAAAATTTTTACTGATATAAATTACATTAGATTGTCATGACTAGAGTACTTAAGAATATGGAATGAAGCTTTGGGACATCTGACCAAATTTGATTATTATGGAGGAAAATAGACAGCATACACCTCACATATAAAGGAAATGAGGAAAAGAAAAGTATTTCATACAACTCTATTAAGTAATGAAAAAATTTTAAATTCTCAGCTATTTCTTGATACATTTCTAAGTCTCTCAAATATGGAATTAATAATAAAATATATTTAATAGATTTTAGTAAAAAAAATACAACTTTTAAAAACATTAGTGTTATTTTATATATTGCTCTACTATTATACATTTTAACTTTCATATTAAGACACCAATAAAGTATGAAAGCTGACCATTTGAAAACTAAACAGTGGAAATATTTTTGAAATGTCAGATCTTACTTTCCTTTGTGTAATGTTTAATGAATGGTAAAATTATTTGTAAAAATAATCAGTATTTAATAAAAGTTAATATAAGCTTTAATAACACATAAAAAAATCCAAATTCAAATAAATTTACATGTATATATATAATTCTTACATCAAAGGGAATACATCATATATATATTTAGTATCAATATATCTGTCAATGAAAGAGACAAAATCTATAAAATCAAACTAAATAATTAAAACCTCACAAAAGTGATCAAAGATAAGAATTCAGCTCTCTCTCTCAGAAGATGTGTGTGCTCCTCCATCTGACCTCGCCAAATACATTCCAAAATTAATGAGAAAATGTTCCTGAATACTAGTATTTTAGATAACTGAATTAATACTTATCTAATTAACATTCCAAAATATTCATTGTTTAAACAGTTGTGAATAATATAGGGTGAATCAAAAGTCTTGCCCGAGTGTAAAAACTCATTACAAAATAATTATTTAATACAAAAATGTAACATTTTATTGAATATGTCAGTTTTGCTAGTTTTTCCATGTGCAGTATATAGTGTTGAATAGTTAAAGTTGCAAGGGTAGCACTGTTGCAGTGAGCTACTTCCATTTTGAAGTAGTCTTGCGGCAACAGTCAGTGCATGTATTTTTCTTAAAATGTAAATACGTTTTCTAGTGAACTATTTATTCTCTTGTGAAATAATCTTGTGTCAATACACTTAACTTGTGAAATGTGAATGCAAACTACGCTATTATTAGTGAAATATTCTATTCATATTGAAATATATTCAACTATATCAAATTGAACTTGAAGTTTTCATTCAATCGATTTTCTTTCAACAGACTGGAATTCGAAACCTTTAGTCTTGGAATACAGTTTTTCACAGTCCGCTAGCTTAAGGATAGTGCCTCTAGACATATTTATGATCCAATTGCTCGGAGCATCTAAGCATTCAAAGGTTTTTATTCATTAGTAGAATTCAAAATTGTGCTTTGGTTTTTGTCAAGGAGTTACTTGTGTGTGACCTACATTGTGCATCAGGGTTTCGTTCGATGGTGATGGTGATTTTGGGGTTTATTGGCGCAAGAGCCGATTTTGGCTATACTGCGCCAAACATTTGTTTTAATATCTGTGGTCTAGACGGAAGAGAAAGAAAGAATGAATTGAATGACAAGAAAGAGGGTCGAAAATAGAGAAGGATCACTAGGGTACCCCGGGTTTGTGAAGCCCATGTTTACCAAAGACAGTAAACCCTGTGGGAAAAGGAAAAGATCACTAGGGTACCTCGGGATTGTGACACCCGTACTCACCTAAAGAAGGTGAGCCCCCTGAGGGGGGTTTGTTCGATGAGTGAATAAGTGATCTTGGATTACTCCTTGGTTCTTCTCATATAGTTAGGTCAGGTGAGTCAGTTCATTTTGTAAACATACTTGTTGAATGCTTTTTGTGTGCTTTTAGCTTGTGTTATTTCTACAATTGCTATAATATTTCAATGTGATTTACTTCTGAGGAGATTTATTAAATGTTCCTAATGTGTTTTTGCCTTTGAGTAGTAAAATCAATACAATTGGATTCTGAATGTGAAAAGTGCTTGCATTACTTCCTTTAATTTGATTTAAGTATCTATGTAAGTGGATTTTTTCTGATCAGTAATTCGTTTAAAATTTGAATATGGAATCTAAAGCGTTCTTAAACTAGAAAAAAGCCATTAAATCATCACTAACACGTTTAAGAAATAAAACATTAGGGGATATTAATGAACTGGATCCTGCCAAGATCAAAATTAGAAAAAATAGGTTCGATACAATAGGAGAAGAATTGAAAATCCTTTTTGATAATTTGTTAAGCATGGCTAAGGATGATGAAATTTAGGATTATATTTTAGAAAAACAAGAATTGTTCGATATATGAGAGGAAGATGGATCTCGCTTCTAAATAAAACAAATAAGATTATGAAAGTAATTCATACTAGAAATCCTGATTCAATTGAAATTAAACTTCCTATTTTGTCGCTTCAGACAATTTCCAGAGTTATTGATGAATAGTTAACTTTCTCTGACCTGTTTCAAGCAGCCGTTACAAATAATCAAAATTTAACTGGTGCCCAAAAATTACAACATCTCAAATGGGATTTAAGGGGAGATGTGCAGAAGATAGTTCAATCACTTCTAATAATAGGTGGTAATTTTCAGATTGCTTGGGATCTTTTAAAGGAAAGATGTTTTCATGAGCGTGAAATATTGAGCTCTTTAATGAAGAAGCTTAATGAATATTTCACCAATAACTAGTGAATCCCATGCTCAAATTCTTAAGTTAGTCGATTCGACTAAGGAAAACGGTCGATTATTGGACTTTAGACCTCAAAGTAGAGGGTACAGCAGATATAATTCTCATGTTTATCATTCAATTTAAGTTAGACTTAACCACAAGAGGTTGGTGGGAAAGGTCTTTAGATAATGAAAAAATTCCTTTGCTCAATGAGCTTTTACAATTTCTTTCGAATCATGCTAGATCGCTTATGGCTGAAGGTCATGGAATTAAAAGTACATTAGTAGCAAGAAAGTAACACTAGTTGCTTCAAGTTTCCAATTGGATTGTTCTTACTGTTGGAACAATCATAATTTGAATAAATGTGATGTATTTCAAAATCTTTCTGTTCACAAAAGAGAGTGAATTTTGTGAAGTTGAATAACATTTGTTTCAATTGTTTGACTCAATTTCATAGGAAGTCTGCTTCTAAGAGCATTAATAAGTATCACAAATGTGGAAAATCGCATTACACATTGTTACATTTTGTAATAACTAGTGAGCCAAATTCTTCCATTCCTAGAGACGCAAATAATTTAGCACTTTCAGCTTCAGCGAAAGTGTTTCCCTCTGTTGTGTTTGATGCTACCAATACTGATACAGGTTCAATTTTTCCTAATGTAAATAATTCAAGTATAACTTCATGTTCAGGGTTCGATTCCAATTTTCAGGTACTTCTATGCACTGCATTAAGTAATGTTTGCGATTCGTTTGCTGGAACTCAGTTGTGTCGTGTTCTTCTTAACCCGGGAAGTCAGGCTTGTTTAATTACTAATAGTTGTTTAGAAAGACTTGGACTGCCTAGAAAGCAAGCAAATGTATGCATTTCATGCCTTGAAACATCAGATACTTTAACTAATGGTATTTCGGAAATTAAATTTACACCTCCTTTTACATCTAATACTTCCTTTGTAACTTCAATGTATGCAGTTAATAAGATCGTAGGTCAACTTCCACACTTCAGTTTAGATCCTTCTTGGCTTGAGCCTCTTAGTGATTTGAAGTTAGCTGATCCTACTTTTTTCAAGAGTGGTCCTATCGATATTCTCATTGGTGTAAACATAGCTTTTCCTATGCTAAAGGGTCAATCTCTTTCCCTTGGGGACAATAAACCTTTTTCAGTTCATTCAGATTTAGGGTGGATAGTTGCAAGAAATGTTCGTTCTGAAGAGGTGTTTTCTTCAATTCAGGTTAATAGCATTCAGGTATTAACTGACGAATTAGTGAGTAACTTCTGGAAATTAGATTCAGTACCTGAAATTAGCCTATTAACTAGTGAAGCAAAGGCATGTGAAGACCATTTCATAGATACTTATGTTAGGAATGAAGATGGGCAATATACAGTGAGATTACCATTTCATTTACTGCCATTTAAATTAGGAAATTCAGGAAAATCGGTTCTTCAAAGATTAAAATCATTAGAACATTCATTAATCAAAAAATCTGTGATAGATTCTCAGAGACTTTATGCACGAATATCTAACTTTAGGGCACATGGAGCTTGCTCCTAAAAATGACTATGCTAAAAAGAAAACATATTATCTTCCTCATCATGCGGTCCTTCGAGATTCCAGTACAACAACAAAATTCAGGGTTGTCTTTGATACATCAGCCAAATCAACATCAGAGTATTCTCTAAATGATCTACTAATGGTTGGACCTTGAATACAATGAGACTTGTATCTGATTCTGTATTCTTTTAGAACTTTTCAAACAGCTGTGTGTGCAGACTTTGAAAAATGTTTTGTGAAATAAGAATCTTATCGGAAGATACCAATTGGCAACAAATTCTATGGAAAGACAATCCAAAGGATCCCTGCAGGAATATAGGTTAATCATTGGCACGTATGGGACCTCATGTGCACTATATCTTTCAACTCGAACCTTGACTCAACTTGCACTTGATGAAAGGGAAAAGTATCCTTTGGCTTCATATGTCACACTTCATCATTTTTATGTAGATGATTTGCTAAGTGGTGCCTCAACTGAAAAAGAAGCAGTGGAACTCGTCAGGCAACTAAAGGAGATGATGAGAAAGGAAGGGTTCAATCTCCAGAAGTGGCAGTCTAACAGTGATCAAGGAGATCCCTAAAAGTCATGATCTTAAAGTGGTGCAAAATGAAGGAATAAAAATCCTTGGGATACAATGGAATTCCAAATCTGATTCCTTCAGTTTCAGTGTTTCGTTACAAGAAGAGAAGTGCATTTAATCTAAAAGAGATGTCCTTTCTGAAATTGCTTGTGTGTTTGATCCTCTAGAACTTTAATCACCATGCAAAGTTTTTATGAAAATCCTATTACAAGAGCTATGGAAATTAAATCTAGAATGGGACGAACCAATCTCGGAAGATTTAAATAAACAGTGGACAGCCTTCTGAAAGAAACTTCATCTCATCGAGAAAATGAAAATACCAGGGTGTGTTTTGCTACCTTCATACATTCAACTGGAGATTTATGCCTTTTGTGAATTTTCTGAAAGAGCTTACTGTGCAGCAATTTACCTCAAATGTATTGCATCCAAGTTTTTAAGTGTCTCACTTCTAAAAAACAAGGGTAGCCCCACTTAAAACTCAATCTTTACCTTGGCTTGAGTTATGTGCAGCATTGTTCCTGTCTAAACTATTACATGTAGTGTTAAGGGAGTTTCCTTTACTTATTCATAGAGCCATAGCCTGGACTGATTCAACTATCATGTTAGCTAGGCTAAAAACAGAATCATATCACTGACAACCATTTGTCGCCAACAGAGTTTCTAAAATTCAGACAACATTTCAATCAGTTGAATGGTGTCGTGTTTCTGGAATTGTGAATCCAGCTGATCTGGGTACAAGAGGACTCTTACCTTCTCAGCTCATAGCTTATAATCAGTGGATTCAGGGTAATCTGGTTAAATCAACCTATGAATGAAAGGTCATCTTATAAAATCCCAGAGATGTTTTCCATTCCAGATAATGCCTTGAAAGAGAAGAGGAACCTTGTTACATGTGTTGCCAAAATTGTGCCTTTACCAGAATTTATTGACAGAATATCTTCTCTTACAAAGTTAATTCGGGTCTGTGCATCGATTTTGAGATTCATAAGAAATAGTTGTTTACCTGTCTCAAGAACTTCTGGTTACCTGAAATCATTGGAACTTCATAATGCAGTTATTACTATTTTGCATCTGATTCAACAAGTAGAATTTCCGAATGAAATTAAATGTCGTGTTCAAGGAAACCCTTTATCAAAGTACAACAAATTACTTCCATTGAATCTGTTTTGTGATTCTGTGGGAGTATTTTGAGTAGGAGGCAGACTTTTGAGGAATATGCGTTTATCATATGACTAAAAACATCCTATGCTTTTGTTGAAAAATCATGAGTTCACAAGAAAGGTAATAAACTATTACCACATTACTTATCTTCATGTAGGTCCACAACTGATGTTGTCTTTAATGAGACAAAAATTTTGGTTTGTGGATGGTAGATCAGTAGTTCATCATGCGCTTAACAAGTGTCTAATTTGCTTCAAGATGAAACTGAAATCGTCTTCTCATTAATGGGCGATATACCACCTATCCAATTTCAGCAAATTTGTCCATTTGAGAACACTGACTTAGATTTTGCTGGTCCATTAACCACTAAATGTACTCATAAATGAAGTGTGACAAAATTTAAATCCTACATTTGTCTTTTCATTTGTACTGCTACTAAAGCTGTACATCTTGAACTTGTTTCAGATTTATCGACTGCTGTATTTCTAGCTGCTTTATGTCGTTTCATTGCTAGGTCTTGTCCAAGCAAAATCCTCTTGGATAATGAATCCAATTTTAAAGGCGCTTTGAGTCATCTGAGAAAAATCGTGGAGTTGTGTCAGCAGGAAGAAGTACAAAACTTTGTTCCTCTAAAAGGTATCGAGTAGTCTTTTATTGCTCCATATACCCCACACTTTGGAGGTTTGTGGGAGTCAGCCATCAAGAGTGTCAAGCAATCACTCATAAAGGCAACCAATTCTGTACTTCTTAATTTTGAGGAGTGGTCTACTCTATTGATACAGATAGAGGCTTGCCTTAACTCAAGACCTCTTACAGAGCTCTCTTCAGATCCGTCCAATTTCAATGCATTGACTCCAGCCCACTTCATAGTTGCAGGTCCGATTCATCAGTTTCCAGAGCCATCTCAGCCCTAAAGGTCTATGGGTCTTTCTGAAAGGTGGAATCTGATTCAAAGACGTTGCCAGTACTTCTGGGATTGCTGGCCCATGGAGTATTTACATTGACTTCAGCCTAGATCGAAGTGGTGGAGAACTAATCCAAATCTTTGAATAAGAGATATGGTTATTGTTAAGAAAAAACAGACTGCTTCATTAAACTAGACTCTTGTGGTCGAATTAACAAACTATATTTTGGTCCTGACCAAAATATGGACAAATAACCAGAAATGTAAACAAGATTTATCTTTAACCTAACTCTCAAGAAATTTAAACTTTAATTTAATAATGTTGTTCTTAATTTTTCACATTATTGTCAGTATTTCATTGTTATATATTTCATACCCTCTCCTTTTTAAAAACCCTTCAGAGGTTTCAAGGGGGGGCGGTATGTTGAATAGTTAAAGCCACAAGGTAGCACTGTTGCACTAGACTGCTTCCATTTAGAAGTAGTCTAGTGGCTACAGTCAGTGTATGTATTTTTCTTAAAATGTAAATACGTTTTCTAATGAACAATTTATTCTCTTGAGAAATGCTCTTGTGTCAATATACTTAACTTGTGAAATGTAAATGCAAACTATGCTATTATTAGTGAAATATTCTATTCATATTGAAATATATTCAACTATATCAAATTGAAATTGAAGTTTTTATTCAATCGATTTTCTTTCAACAGACTGGAATTCAAAACCGAAATTTTTAGTCTTGGAATACAATTTTCCACAGTCCGCTAGCTTAATGATAGTGCCTCTAGACATATGGTATGAGAGAACATTTGTAAGAAAGACATAATTTTTTGCCAAAATGGCATCAATTCAAGAGAAAGCCTAATGTGTGCTTTTGTTTCACAAAACGAAACTACCTATTAATGTGCAGCATAAATTTTTACATTGTTATAGAAGCAAGCCTCTTAGTGCAAAACCAATAGAGCAATGGTATGAAATGTTTAAAGAAATAGGCAGCATTATATGCATCTTCCTAGAATTGGCAGGCCTATTGTGAGTGAAGCAACTGTTGAAGATGTTCAACAATAATTTCAACAGAGTTCTAAATCAACTTGTGAAGCTTCATGTGAATTTCAAATATCGCAAACAAGGTTGGTAAGAATTGTTCATAAAATGTTTAAGTTGCATGCTTATAAATCGCACGACATATTAAAGAACACTTTGCAGGAACTAAAATATCCCTAGACATTCTCCAAGCTACAAAGAAGCTCACTTTGAAATTTAATGAGGCAAATGGTTTTATAAAAAATGTTTTATAATACTTATAATATAACAAAAAAAAAATATCTAATTATAATAGTTTGAGCACAATAAATAAATATTTTTCAATAGAAAAAGGTAACTGCATATCTTATTGATGTTTCACTCAACATCAGATTCTTTTCATAAATAAATGGATAGAACATTTATAATTTATGAAAAGAATAATAGTACTGGTAAGGTTAAACAGTTTCAAAGATCTGAGGTGAAATTTTAGACACATGCATTAAAATTCAAACACTGCCATATACAAAAATACAAATATGAGAATTGAAAATCTAATTTAACAAAATTATTTAAGAGGGCAAAAAAATATATGACTTATATTTAAAAGTTTGATTAAAAGACCACAAAATTTCAAAAGGATTTGATAAGTATAATAATAATGATATGCATAGTAATAATATTATAGTAATAACGGTTTAATGTGTATCAGAATACACCAGGAAGACTTTATGAGACTTACTAAAGGTGAACAAGCTATTTTTGAACATGAAGATGCATTTCGAAAGATGGAACACGATAAATATTTTTGCGTTCTATTGAAGAGGATCACTGTTCTTGAGAAGAACTTATGTGGAAGTAAAATAGAGCCCATCTTTTTTTGCCTACAAAGTAGATTAAAGATAATGGTTATGCACAAGAGAAAACAATTGTAATGCATGAATTATATAAAACACATTCAGGAATCATGGGAAAAAACATAGCTTAACATTTTTTGCACATAAGTTACAGAAATATATAAATGAGCAAACATACTAATTATACAATAAAAACACTCAATATGTGAAGGAAATACCAAAAATGCATCCATACATTTTAAGAAAGCTTTGGGTTTGATGAAAATGGCCGTTGAAATTTTACACATGCACCAAAAAAATGCGTAAATTTTTATAAGATTAAAAAATTTCATCCACATCAAACAAATTTGAAAAAAAAAAAATTTAATTTAAAAAATGAAGCATTTACAAATATAGTAATTAATAAATTTAATAACCTTAACCTTTTAAACGCTGCACTATGATTGAAAGGTAACAAACTAAATTTTGATAAAAATCGAATTAAAATTAAAACATAAAATCTATAAAAGAAAAAAATTTGAAAAAAAAAATTTTTTTTTAAAGATTTTTAGCATGTTTCAAAAATGGAACATTGGTGGGTACCATTAAGTTTTTTCACATGTTTTTTAAGAGTACGACCAATGACATTTAAATTCAAAAATCAGTTATTATATACATTTTTAAGAAGTAGTATCTTAACAAGAGGTGTCATTAAACATTTCCCAACGGGGTTTCATCAAAGTGCAAGGTTATTGCTTTCATAAAAAATCACTAAAAAGGTGTACACACATATATATATTATACAAAGAATAAAATTTTGATTCATCCGGAAAAAAATTGAGAAAAATGGGCTCTATTAAAGAACAGTGTCTTTTCACTCAAATTAACAATTTATACTACATAAAAATAAAAAAAAATGTTTAAATCATTTTAAAATAAACAGTAGCATATAAATAAACAAAGTAGAAAAACAAACATTAAATACAAAGAGCAAGTAGGATGAGCTGTTCTATAATATCTATCCAGAAAATAAATAATGTATTTTAAATCAGCCATGAAAAAAACTTATTATAACAGAAATGTATTAAAATCATTTTAATTCTGATGCCTATTTTTTACGTTTGACTTCTACTTTGTTTCTTGAAATAATTTTTCTTTTACATAAAGATTTTTTCTGGATAGCTTTTAGTTTTCAGTACCTTCCACCAAGATTAAAAAAAAAAGGTTTTAATATTACATAATGTTATTTCAAAACAATATAATAATTTGATTGATAATACAGTCCGACCCTAATTTAACGAACTCATCGGGATTGAATAATTTGTTCATTAAATCGGAGTTATTCCTTATATCAGGGTTCAAACAAATTACAATATTTTTCCTCTTATCTTTTGGAAATTCCCTAATAAGCAATTACACAAAATACATACTTCATTAGAAATTACACATTTTTTATTCAACAACTAAAAATTCTATTAGTGAATTATTATGCAACAATTAATTGGAAATTTTAAAATACTGACTAATAGATAGATACTTTCGTGGGCCATACTTTGCCCATCACTGCTCTACACCCTTTCCCGTTGAAATTTACTACTTAAAAAACCAAAATTTTTTTCTCCTCCAGTCAAAAAGGATTCCAATTGAAAAAAAAAATTCAATTTTTACTACAACAAACAAATAAGAATGTTTTTTTTATAGGAATGATTTGTAAATAGGGGTTTTTGAATTCATTTTAATCAGGGGAATAAGAAAAATTCATTAAATAGGAGTTCGTTATATCGAGGTCCGACTGTTATTTTTTTTGTAATGCATTGGAAGTGAAAAGATGGGAGAAAACGCGTGAAATAATGACTAGATTTTTTATACATTGCTTTCTTCAAGAAAAATAATTACTTTTACTTTCATTAAATGGAGGGATTCTAAAGCATATTTACAATATAAAATAAAAATCATTAAAAATGCTTTATCTGATGGATATACATTTAATGAAAACTTCTAGCTGGTACACTTTATAACGAAAATGCCAGATCACAAAATGTGTGAGCCACGGATATTTATATTAAAATATTGCATATTTTACAAGCCTGGAAAGGAAATTCCACTTTTATTCCTTCAATTCATTTGTTTACAAATATCATAACTTTTTTCATATACTCTTTAATTTTACAGAAAAATAATAAAGAAATATTTAGAATATGAATGATATCAGTTCAAACTTGGTTCCAAAAACACGCATACTTTGTTTACCGATTTCGGAAGGTGAGAAGCTTGACTAAACAGAAAATAAGCGAATCCAGAAATACGATTCTAAAATTAAAAATTGGATTGTGAAGTCGAGTTCATAATTGCCTTATTTTAGTAGTTTAATTCAGCAATAAGTTAGAATGAAAATAGCTTTTTAAAATTCTAAAAAGAATCCTAAGGACAAATAACTTGGTTGAGAATTATTACGCAATACAACAGAGTTTTAGATGGCCCATCAATAGTAAGAGGACTTTTGATATATGGTGTGTGATTCGCGTATATAAAATATATGAATTCAAATTCCTTGCTCATATAATTAAAATAATCTACAATTGTCTATATAATATACTCTTACCAATTAAAAAAAAGATTAACTAAGCTTACTCAGATCATAAATTAAATGTTCTTTGAGTGACAGTTTTGGTCTGCGTTATACTCTCGAATGATATGTATCTTCAAGTGTTAATATTATAATGCCATATTAATAAGCCTAATAATAATCTCATACATGTGTGAAAATGTATGTACCTCAGGTACATCCATTTTTGTCAGAAAATCTTGCGTCTTTGCGAGACGATGATAAAATATGTCATTAAAATCCTTATTGAGCATTATTCTATATTTGCCAGCAAATTTTTCTGGCTATAATGTAATTTCGGCATTGAAGAGAATTAAATAAAAGATATTTGCCTCACGAGAAGTCTTCTTATCTGAAGAAATCCTCAGTGGTTACACAGTTCCATGTTACAAGAAACTCCCTTTTTGAGCACTCACGTTCAACACAACTGTGCTTGAATATGCATGGAAAAGGTTTTCCTCTACTGACTGTAAATTGTAGAATTCGACAGCATTTTTGCGATTTGACAAAATTGGTTAATGGTTTAATATGAAAGTAACGTAAGTTGTGTGCTTTAGCTTAAAAAGTATAAAATTCTATTAAAAATCGTAGAAAACTTTAAAGAAAAATACTAGGTGGTTCAAATTTGCGTATACTATAAAAATCAACAAAATTTTTATTATAAACGTAAATAAAATTCTTGCGTTATACCATCGACTAATTTCTGCATAACAAAAGACATCGCCAGTTCAAAGGACATTGTCAAATCCGGCTATCATTATTGTTATGCTTGAATATGTATGAGAACGAATTTTCCCCATTGGCTACATATTACAGCATTAAGCGATGTTTTTTTTATTTGAGGAAATTAATCATTGGTATATTATGTGAGAGTGTGGACGCGGTAGCCTAGTGGTCCAGGTAACGGACTCTTGGCTGGCTTGTCATGTGTTCGAGCCCAGCACCAATGAAGTCTCGCCGTGCAGGGGGGCGATGTACATTAAATATGTCGAGAGCTCAAACGTCCTTCCGAGGGTGTGGGAGTTAAGAGAGAGGGTGCTAGCTCAGGTGTCGTCCTCTTCACTTGACCGTTGCTCAAAATTACGAGGTGCTAAAAGCCATCGTGTAGTTGAATAATGCAACGTTAATATTCATTCACTCATAATGGTGAGTACCAACTTATTTTATATTCCAGTATCAAGTCTGTATTCTTTACTGAGAGAGAAATTTTTTGGATTTTTCATTTCCTTTTTGGTATTACCTGGTAATTGATTTATTAATAGTTTATTGACGTCAAGCGCGATCAGTCACAAGATTCCTCTCTATAAATTTTTCTTTTGTACTATACTGCTGTATGCGTCTTAAGTCTGAACCTTAGTAGCTCTGTGCTTCTCAAACTTTCAATATTTACGACCCAATATTGAATCATATGATTTTCATCGCGCCCCCCTTCCTACAATAACAATGCATTGAATTCAATAATACTATTCTTTGACGCTGAAGTTACAAAACGACTTTAACCTCTTGAGAAACACCGGCTTATATATAAACGTCTCGCTCAGCCAAAACATTAATTTTCTGGACGTATATATACATCTTTCAAAAGTACGGTAATTTCTGTACAATGCTGTCCCTAAAATTTTTCCGAAGGCTTTGGAATGCAATAAAGGACAGTGCGTTTGCGAAGGAATTACTTATTTCCTAGGATTCCCTCCCCCTTCTTAAAAAAAAACATCACATTCACGCGTCTACGTGGAAACTCGTGGCATTTTTTAAAAAACATTTATAAAACCCCGTACACCACGCAATGTATAACACGGGGGCATACAACACAGACAGAAGAAAGGATTACAACACAAACATCCATGCCTCCTCCGGGATTCGAGCCCAGTCCCTACGGCACCGCAATCAGCTTCACTAACCACTATACCGGATGGGCAGCAAAAAATGGCGGCATTGAGGAGCGAGTTACGTAACTTTTAAATCGGCAGTTAAGGGCACAATTATAAATCGTACAAATTATCAAGATAAGTGTTAATACAAGCCCATGGGGTCACTGGAAATTATCAAATGTGTTCTTAACTTAGTATTGTAAAACTAATTATAAAATACTTTGTAAAGTACTGATACATTTATATCGGTTTATATGTGTATTTTATTTTTTATATGTCAGAAAAAATTTTGTTTGCTTACTTTCAGTAAATTATTATTTTTCAAAATAATCTTTTGTTTTCGACTTTTCAATATGCTCGCTCCCCCCTCGTAGAGTTATCACGCCCCTCCAGGGAGGCGCGCCCCATAGTTTGAGAAACGTTGCAGTAGCTGTAAGCCACTGGAAAAAAATTGCACGTTTTCCAAAATAAACAGAAAAATAGTCAATAGTCCTTTTTCCTCAGAAAAATAGTCAATGGTTTGTAAGAAACGAAGTCTTACCAAAGGATTTAAAAATTGACCCAATTATGGTTTACATCGAAAAACAATCATTAAAGTTCTTGAAACGTTTAGTACAAATTCCTATTCAATCGATTAGAATTATCACTGTTTTTTATCACCCAGTTTCATGCTCTGCACAAAGACCCAGAGCTGCTCTAGAACACCAATATAAACACTTCTCAGTACTAAAATGACTAAATTCTTGGAATTATTGGAAAATTTCTTTTAAAATATTTCACTCGCCTGTATGTCGCATATGTGTTGTTGTTTCTTATGCCACCTGTCTGACGGTGTCACATCGAAGCCCACGAAATTCATCGAGGCAAGGTGTATGTCTGTCGTTAGCTTTTAGCAATGAGCACGATGCAAGTGACAATACGATTTGGCTCGGTTCATACACGATAGATGGCGACACCCCCTATCCCCACCTCCCCAATTTAGGCATGGAACTGGAGGGAAGGGAAATATTCTCCAGCCTCCTGCACTCATGGTTTCAGCTTCGACCGCCCACAAAACTTTCGGACCCACTGATTTAATGAGCACGTACTCCGTGTATACTCGGAGGGTATTTGGTGGCATCGGGCATCGATTCCAGGCCTTCCGGTCTGGACTCCTATGCTCTAACCATAGGCTACCCACGGCCCCATATCGCATATGTATATCAGTTGTACCATTTAAAAGTGGGCTTATGGATGTATTGAGTTCAACATAAAATATATTTAATATATTAGTTGAATTAAGAAAGTTTTTATGTATTTTCTTTTGTATATGGGTGTTTTTTTTAATATAGGATGATCTTAAATCATATACTATAAATACTATGTGTATATTTCCTTTTATTTGATATTTATTGGGATAAAATTAGTTTGACTTTTCCAAATTTCTCCTCTTTTTTTTATTTCAGATTCAAATAAGTTAAATCCATAATGAGTGAAAACAAGTAATACAAAAAAAAAAAATTAAGTCAATTTCTACTTAGATCAACAACACAACAACAAAAATTATTTTAGCTTTTTTTATTAAATAGTTACAATTTATATGAATATGTATATACATATGAGAGAATCACAACATTAAGGGGCAATTAATTTTTATTAATTATCATTAAAGTATCGTATTGTCATCCCAAACAATCGTGTATAGAAAATTTTAGCTCAAATGAGTAGTTTAAAATGTGAGAAAAAACCTTTTCAAGTTTTGACACAAGTCACCAAAAATGATGCCAAGGTGGCTGTATTTGTAATTCTTTGAATAATTAGTTTTAATCAATTAATTTTTATTAATTATAATTAAACTACTGTATTGTCATCCAAAATAAACGTGTACATAAAATTTCAGCCCAATTAAGGGCTTTAAAATGCATTTATTAACGATTGAAAATTTCAACAAGATAAATATATAAATATATAGAGAGTGTGAATGAGAATAGGAGGAATTGAAAAATCAAAATAATATTCTGTATTTCTTTAGTAATTCAAAAAGTATTGAGAACGATAATATTATCATTATCAGGCAACATCAGGAAAAGCGTTGGAACGGGAGGTGGAAAGAAAAAACGCAAAGTATCACACACACAAGAAAATACCATTCCTATACTACTTAAAATTTGAATTTATTGAAGAACTGATTGTGAGCTGGGCTTCTCTGTGTTGTATATTCTGAAAGCTTTTCTAACAATGCATTAAAACCTTCCGAACTTGAAGGACACTTGAATTAAAAATACCCGGATTTAGTTAAAAAAATAAAATAAAAAATCAATAGAATATTTTTAAAAGAATGCAGGAAAATATGCTAAAGCAAGTTACTGTTTTATGAAAAATATCTATGGAAGATAAATCATTACTAAAGACTTCCTACCTCATTGAAAATCAGATTGCAAAATGCAAAAAGCTGTACACGATTGGAGAAGAATTAATTACGCTTTGCATGTTATAAGCCTGTGAACAGATTTTGGAAATGCAGGCAGTTCAGAAATTGGAAGTATCTCCTATGTCTGCTAATAGTATCATGCGCAGAATCAAAGATATGGCCGAAGACATTGAAAATCAGGTAATAAAAAATGGTGAAAAATTCATCAATTCCTGCAATACAACTGGACGAATCTACGGAGATTACAAACAAAGCACTCTTTTGTTTTGTGAGGTTTGAGTATGAAGAACTACTTTTCATTTAATTTGCCGATACTGATAGAACAGCCAGCTCTGAGACTTTGAAGCTCTAAATAGTTATTTTTGGGAACATGAAATTGACCGGAAAAATTGTATTGAAATATGCATAGACAGTGCCGGAAATATGACAGGACATCTTTTAGGAATTGTTGCAAAGGTGAAGAATGTTGGTCATCCAGACATTTTATCTATACATCACATTATACATCGAAAACAACTTCCAACGAAAAAGATGTCCTTAGAAGTTATTATCAAATGTCTCCTTGAAATTATAAAGGGAATTCGACACGAAGCATTCAATTCTCGAATATTTGAGGTACTTTGTGAAGAAATAGGTTCCAAGTGTACTCATCTTCTTCGTCATGCTGAGATGAGACGGCTGCCGAGGAGCAAAATACTGATTCGACTATTTGCCTTGCGGGAAGAAGTCAAATTGTTTTCTCAGGAACAAAGTAATCTGAAATTGCAAAACCTTTTGTCCACCAATGAATATCTAGCAAAGCTTACATATCTGGTAGATATTTTCCCCCTGTTAAATGAACTAAACATATCCTTGCAAGGACAACATAAGGACGTGTTCACACTACGAAGTAAAATGGAAGCGTTTCAAAAGAAAATATTACTGTGGAAAACACCGTTGGTTGAAGACGATCTTCAAATGTTTTCTAATTTTGATGAATACATGAAGGAAAATGAAGTTAACCAGCAAGTAGTAACCCTTGTTAAAACACTTAGAATCACATCACTTACAGAATCTTTTGCTCGTCATTACTCAAAGAGTGAAGATTGCAGACATGGTAAAATGTGGATAATAGATCCGTTTGCAGCAAAAATTCAGGATAATAATTTAAGCATGTATGTGAAAAAATGCCTCATCGACCTATCATTGACGAAACTATCAAATTTAAACTTCATTCATTCTAATCAAGTCCTCAGTTTTAGCTTTCCATAAAAAGTTACTTAGTGAACAGGCGATGGAAAATTCTAATTCAGTTCACCACAGCTTATTTATGTGAAAAGGCCTTTTCATCTGTCACAGCCGTCAGAACACGGAACCGATCTCAGCTTGAAATAAATACAGTTCTCTGTCTTGCAGTTACACCATTGGACCCAAATATCCATAATCTTATTTCAAATAAGCCAGGAACATCCATCACACACTAGAAGTGTATAATACTGAAAGTCTGATATACATTGTAAGGAATTGGCATTCCTTATTCCCTGTGACACAACTAGATGTGTGGGATTAACTAATATAAATCATCAGACGACATGATGAACTCAAATTATTTATTTATCTCTATATTCAACACAGACACAAATAACACCCTAATTCAGATAAATTTGATCAATTAGAGGACGAAGGTGAGACAAGATAGCGTGGGGATAATATATACGATCATGCAAATCTATCCTTACGATAACTTATACAAAGCTTGTTTTATTAAGGACGAGTTAATAATTTAACTCTCTAACATCTATTTAAAATAAGATCACAGTACCTGAACTCTTGCAACCCTTTAATCTTTTAGACGTGTCCCTAAGCATTTCTCCAATAGTGGAATTAAGCATTTTCCGAATTTCCAACTTATCGTGTCGTACACTGTTTACGTATACGTATTACTGTCGGATTACTAGATTCTCATCTATTCACTTCACATCCAAGCTATCCTCACTTCACTAACTCTCCTACAACTCGTGAATACAGAATATATATATTAAACTTAATTTGCATAACACACTTTCTTTCCTCGGAGTAAGTTGGTTGAACAAATGATGGCCCAAAAGGAATCCCCAAGGCGTTAGTTGAAGGAACCGTATAGATCCGTCACAACTTAAACCATTTTTTAATTGTTTTGTTTTTACAGTTTTTGTTTATTTTGTTTATTTTATTATGGTTCATTAATAAAGCTTTCATAATTTAGTTACAATTAATCGCTTCATTTTATTAACTAGGTACATTTTATGTGTTCCTGGATCACAATTTTTTTTATAAATATATTGAACACCTAAAAAATTCTATCAGTGGTCAGAGGGATTTAAATTATGAATTTACAGGTCCGTGTGGTCAAAAAGTTTGGCAATCACTGCTCTAGATAACGGGTCTTTAGTTGCATCAGACTTTAAGCCTACGATCTGTCAGAATTACTGCCGGCCATGCCACGAATCAACAACTAGGATAGTACAACCATTCATTTAGACTGGAAAAAGTGTGGGGTGAGTCTCACTACCTTATTTTTATTTGCACCTAGTCCAGATTTTAGTGCGGATCTCTTGAAATTCATTAAAACTTTTGCACGCAGTCATACTGCATTTAAATAGGCAGTAAATTAAAGTGTGTGAAGTATTTAAGTATTCGGCACGAGATATCAAATTAAAAAACTTTTTTTCATCATTAAAAAAACTAACTGGCTTGCTTATGAATTACATCGGATTGTATACATTTTGTCAAAGAATTTGACGGACATAATTCTTCTTCTGTACAACACTTTAAGGATATAACACAAGTACAACATTTAAATTAAAAAGACTAATAAAATGCGAACTCAAAGTCCTGAAACATTGAGTTATGCCAGCAAAGAAGAGTGCATCTTACTATTTTTAGCAACTGGTGAGAAAAGTAAGTTATGAAATAAAATTATCTTTCTTTGAAAAAAAATTAACATTTAATTTTATTAATTACAGGTTTTGAAAAATATAGAGCAACAACAACAAAAAAAGGTTATTTTCCCCTATTTTAGAAGTAAAATTATTATCGAATAAAAGAGCAATGTGGGTTAAAATGTGGTTTAATTTCCCCCTTAGTGACAAAATCACTTTTGGCGATAAATCGCCAAACCTCCAACAGTAAATTCAGCATGTAATTTTTTCTTATATTTTATTTTGTTCTCTGAGGATAAGCGCGCGAGTGATTTTTAACGTCTCACTATACCACAACTCGTGGACAGCTCAAGTGCAGTATAGGGGAGGGCCCTTTCGATTTGGCGATTTTTATATAGATAGTATGGTGAGATAACGAATTCATTCTGGCTTCCGGACACCTATCGCTAAGTGAAGTAGCTTGGCGATCGATTTTGGCCACCAAAAAAAAAATTAAAAATTAACGTGATTATTAGAATGTCAAATATCGAGATATCTTAGTTCTAAATAAATACTTTTTTATATACACAGAGAGTGATTCAAAACTCTGAGCATAGATTTTAAGGGGCTATACAACCCATAAGAAGCAATATTCGTAATACAATACATGGTCTATTTTTTGAGCTTAGTACAATATATGTTCTATTTTTTGAGCTTATTACAGTATATGGTTGTAACTGTTTTTACTGTTGTATGCGATAAAATCGCAAAAAAATGAAAGCGAAGATTTGAAAGCATTAATTGAAATACAAAAAATTTCACATGTTTTTTGTAGTAATGCGGTGCTTCCGTTAACTACCCTCAAGTTCATTTAAGTTAATTATCATAGTACCCACATTCACCTATCAAACTTCTAGTCCGCATTACAAGTGAGTTAATTTAGTCTAATTAAATTCAAAGATAACGCCACACAATTAATCAATCTCCATTTAAAATTGAAATAATTTAGTTTATTAGTTACAAGTTTAAACGTTACAATGACGAATTTAAAAATTAAGAAAACAAGAGCAAGGATTAAGAATACATGGCACTTATCTGAAAGGAGGTGGAGGGATGGAAAGCGGCCCCGTATTGTTTACTGCTAATTCTTTCACGGCATTGTTTTATGTACCTGCAAGAAAATAAAAAAAATGGTCTCTCAAAAACTATCGCGCAGCGCCTTTTAAGGGAGGACACATCACCCCCAATTATCCTTCCGCACACTCCTTTACAACACCCTCTATTGGTCAACCCCAAGGAGCAAAGTTACAATTTTAATTAAGTTTATGAGGCTATTCACTCTTGAGTGCCTAGGACGGCACCCCAGTCTGAAGAACTTCAACAACATCCTGTAAAGAGGGGAAACACAACAAATTACGAAAAGACGGGGACCATCCTATGCCATCCTCCCTTCAGTAGTAAAAGTGTAAAATGGTGTTAACACCAGGCGATTCACGTACATCCTCAATTGAGTTATTGTTGATGATGTTTTCATATGGCATCATGGGAAATAGTTCCAAACATAAGGAGTTATGAGCTTCTTTTATATTCTAGTTTCCAGAACAGTTCATAACATATATATATCTTACCTTGGTACTTACGTGTTATCGAACCTGTTGGTGACATTATATGAAACGAAGCATATGATTGCCGAATTCAATGCATATGACACATGCGAAATTGGGATTGCTAACTTGGCGAGCTATCTTGAACGTTGGTGATTGTTGTTGTTGTTGTAGTGTCCTTCCCGAAGGGAAGGAATGAAAGTTGCCAGAGCCTGTGAGACAGGTTGGACTTCTTAACGGTAGATGGCGAAACCGCCTATCTCCACCTCCACAATTTAGGCATAGAACTGGAGAAGTGGGAAATATTCTCCAGCCCCCTGCACTCGTGGTTTCTGCTACGGCTGCCCACAAGACTTTCGGACCCACTGATTTAACGAGCACGTACTCCGTGTGTACTCGGAGGGTGATTGTTGATATAATACGTAAGTACCCTTACCATCTCATGTTTATTAAATGTTCCATTTCTTCCGTATAGAGTGTTGCTTATTATTCACCGCATGAATTATTACAAAATGCAGTTTGGAGTAAAATGGTTTTTTTCTAAGTGTTTCATTATCCGTAGAAGTTAGTTTCAAGAGTTTTGAATCGCCCTACATATAAATACAGTTATGTCTCTAATAACATTTAAAATTATATTTTCTCTTTCTGAAGCATCATTAGGGCAAGATATTCAAAGCGCCTACATAACCTGGCAGAAATTACCCTCTTCTTTCAAATGGGAAATGGACAGACAAATGCAGAAATCCATCAAAAGCATCAGCCAGAAGCAGCTCTACGAGTCTCTGATGCGAAGCTTTGACATTTGGGACCAGACCCAAGACAACGACGGAGCTCCCGGATGGTGTGTTAAGGAATCTTCCATCAATGAAGTTGTCAAACATGTCGGCGAGGATTTGCTGAGTCTGCTTCATGCTTTGGAGGAAATTTGGGAGAATCACAAGAAAGAGATTTTTAAAACACGCATGGAAACTGATGAAAGGATTTCAAATTTTTCGCCAGACTCTCTGGATAAAGATGACGAGGAAAATAAATCTGCAGACAATTTGCAGATGGTGGATCCTTTTCATGAGAAAGAAAATACGGAAGGAAATGAGAAAAACGGGAAAATCCTTGGGGTAAACCCGAATGAAAATTGTCACTTGTTGCCGTCCACTTCAGGCCAGAATGAGAGTGAAATGTCCAAGAAAGTACGTTTTGAAGGGGTAAGAACTTTTAAAAGTAGATATTTTCAAATATTAATTTTTGATTACTGCATTTAAAATGAAATGTTTAAATCTTACAGGTTTATTCACAGTATTCAATGAAAAAAAATCCGTAAAAAACTCAAAAATTGAATTAAAATTACATTGTTACAAGATTTAAAATAATTGAAAAGTTACCTAAATTGCAAAGATTCCCACTAAAATGGTTATAAAATAACATAACTATCTAATGGGATATGTAATGTTTTTGAAATGGACAATATGAATTTTCATTTAAATAATTAATTCGTTGAATTAAAGCCACATTAGTTTACCTTCCTGGTGCTACATTTACTTTATCTGTAGTAGTTTTATATTTGTGGCTAAAAATAGTTTTCAGTTAAAGGTAGTTATAGATTAATTTAGCTTTTTAGATTAAATATTTGCATGAAACATATCGTTTCCTAACTTTTTCAGGAAACACAGAAAATTAGGAATTTTTTAAAACATATTTTGTTTGATTAAGCTATACTGTTTTATTACTAACAAAATTTTATAAATAATTGGTATGAATAAGTTTTTGTTTGATATTCATAATGATTCATATTCATTTCATTTCAAAAGCATTATGTTCAATTTGTGTCACATGTTATTACATAACTCAAAAACTGACAAGAATCTCAATCTGTATGTATTAGAAAAATCGTTTGCTTGGAAATGAGGTAAGTGAGAAATCGATATGAAACTGTACATATTGTTATTTTTTTTGCATGTTGCAATGTTTTTAATAAGTGTAACTTAATGAGGTACATAGCATATGAAAAAACTTATAAAATGAATTTTAAATATTCTATTTTGTTGGTCATAGTCCATTTTGTCATTCTGTAAATGACTCTTGAAACATTTTAATACACTTAAGCAGCTATTGTTTTAGCTAGCAATAAATTGGCCAGTTAATCACTTTCAAAATTTTATCAGAAAAGTTTGAGTTTTTAAGACCGTGTATTCTTAATACTCTTATCTTATGATTCGGCCCATAGGCCACAATGTAAAAATGTTTCTAACCTCTTTTCGTATTATATTTTATGGTTTTAGCTTTGAAGGTACAGTAATACCCCAAACTTTCGATAACCGCGTAAGTTGGGAGATAATTTCGAATAGAAATTATTTTTAGTTGGGGTCGGAGACGAAAGTAAATAATAATTTAGAAGAATAAAATGTATTTAATAAAATCGTAGGTAAAACAAATACAAAATCGCAAACCAAAGTTATTTTGATGAGGTTTTATAAAATCTAACAAGTAGTCTACCAGCTCTCTCTCAAAGATTTTTTTTATTCTCCCGTAAAATTTCTTCGTAAAATGCTAATATTTTTTTTATACCTTGTTTTGTTGAAAAAATACGCTCTTCGTTGGAGTGTATTTTCTAAAATTTGTAACCCTTTTTTCAATTAAACTGAGGCCTTCTGTCAAATTCCCACCACTGTCATACGATCTTCTGATTGAACTGGGCATAAGGACTAGAGTTTTTCAGTCTTGCTCATGCATTTCTATGAGCTCATCAATTGTCAGCTCCTGATGGTTGGAATCCAGCAGTTCTTGACAGTCATCACTACCACTTCTAAATTGATTTGTATGACAAGATCGACAACTTCTTCAACCAAATTACCAATTTCAACAGGCTCTAGCATTGATTACGCCAGAGTTTCAGTGATTAAAAAAAAAAAAAAAAAAACGAATCAACGAGAATCGAAAATTGCGTAACTCCGAATTTGTGTAAGTCGGGGAAGCGTAAGTCGAGGTATAATGTCGTTGTAAGCATTTAGATGAGGTTAATTATGGTTATGACTCATAGTAAAAAACAATTTAATCTTACTGCAGCATAAAATGTTTAAATATGGTGATATTTGCGTGCTTTAATTATGATACTCAATCGACTTCAATCATGAATCATGATTAAAGTAATGTGTAAGAATCCAAAGAGAGAGAGAGAGAGTGAGTGAGAGAGAGAGAGAGAGAGATTAACGTTTTTGAAGTTTTTTATCCATTTTTTTTTCAAATTTCCAACTTTGTGCTAAAATATATTATTGTATCGATATTGTGATAATGACTTTGCATTAGTGTGTTCTATGTTTGGATGTGTGCCATTGGAATGTGTATATTAATAAGTGCATTAATTATATCTCCTGTTAAAAATAAATCTATTTAGAGAGTAGAACAAATCTAATTAACAGAGACTCTAGAGAAGCATTTAGATTTACTGTGAAAAAAAATGTTTGCTATTTGCATGGACTTTTCCGAAATTCCTATATCCTATATTTCTCTATAGTCAAAGAGCTGAAACTTTGATAAAACAAATAGGAATAACATGATACTGACATGATATGATGGCGAAGGAGGGGGGGGGGCACACTTAACATTGATTTCTTTTTCGTTTAATTTAAAGTGTATAGTTAATACAAACCACTTTAAGGAATTTAATATCCTGGGAACTTGGAGAAAAAACGATTCTGTTCGAAGTAAAACAAGCATTTACAATCATTTACAGTCGAACTCCCAATTTAACGAATTCAGCGGGACCGAGCATTTTGTTAGTTTAATCGGTTATTCGTTATATTGGGGTCCAAATATAGTACGATTTTTTTGCATTTATCTTTTGGATATTCTATAATAAGCAACTACACATATATTATTAATAGTTGGAAATTTTACACTTTTTATTCAACAGATAAAAATACTATTATCGATTTCTGCAAAAGAATTGTTATTCATTGGTTCCGACAAATCGACAGTTTCCTGAACTTCAGTTGTTCTGATAGACAGTACGTCATTAAATGTAACGCAATCGTTAAAATCTTACAATATTCCTTTCGTTGGGGACAGGAACGTCTTAAGGCATGGGCCAACTGGGCCCGGGCCCAGGGCCTTGCCCTCTGTGGGAGCCTCGTTCCATTCTCGACTCTGTCTTAATAAGATCATGATCTGGATAATTTTAATGGTCAAATATTATTCCTGTACATATTTTCTGAAAAACAAGGAATTTTTGCCTATCAACTGGCAAAAGTGGTAAGACTGTATTATTATGTGATGACAGTTGTCCATTCCTAAGCCTAGGTCTAATACCATAAACAATCATTCAACTCATTTAGTCGAAATACGGTCATCGGTCGAGCCGTTTTTGTGTCTGGGTTTTTTGAGATAGTGAGTGGTGCACATTTATTTGTTTCAAATTATCGTTTGAACCGTATTTGACAATGCATGCTATATACTGTGTACTTTTAAAAATCTCAGGTAGGGCCTACCTTTGCATAGAGGCCCAGGGCCTTAAAATTCTTAAGATTTCTCTGGGCCCAGGGCCTCAAAGAGTCTTAAGACGTCCCTGGTTGGGGATTGGAATGAGATAAGAAAGGAGTTTTCTGTCCTCTTCAAAATTCACATCATAGGTTACACTCATGACCAGAGACGTCTTAAGATTTCTTGAGGCCTTGGGCCTTACTCAAAAGTAGGCCCTGTGCCCCTACACAAATGTAGGCCCCAACTATGATCCTTAACAGTACATAGCATACGTTGTCAAATACTCCTACAAACAATAACTCGAAACAAATAAATGTAACCAGCTCGACCGACTGCGGCTTTTGACTGCATGAGTAATGATGGTGAATG
>BMAO01018148.1:0-18864 GCA_019973975.1 Trichonephila clavata | reverse complement strand
ACAAACTAGATTCTGGTTCCTTTAATATTCTTATTAAATCCTCTTGAGTAAGTGCCTTAAGTTCTACCCTGATCGCGTAATCTGCCCTGCAATTCCGGTAAGAGGTCAGATGGTTTAGACTGATGAAAAGCACCAGATGCAATAAATAATATATAGTCTGTTTTTACATGGCCATACTTAGTTGTAACAGTTGTTCCTTCAAGTAATGGTAACAGATCGCGTTGCACTCCTTCTCTGTTTACTTCACCTTTTACTTCTGTACGCGCTGCAATTTTGTCTATTTCATCCAAAAATACTATACCGTCATTACTAACAAGATCAATGGCTTCTTTGATTATCTATCTTCATCCATTAGCCTTTCACTTTCTTCATTAATTAATATTTCACGCGCTTCTTTTACCTTCACCGTAATAGTTTTTGTTTTTTTGCTCCCGTTAAACACCTTGCCCATTATTTCTGTTACATTCATCACACCAACTTGCCCACCTGGCATGCCTGGTATATCGAAAGTAGGTAACATACTCTTGCTCTCTCTGACGTTAATAGAAACTTCTCCGTCCTCAAACTCTTTATTCCTCAACCTTTCTCTAAAATTTTTTTTACTCTCTTCGGTTGCATCTTCGCCTACCATAGAGTTTACTATTGTTTTCTCAGCTAAAATTTAAAGCCTTTTTAGCTAAGGCTTTACGGGCTTTCTCTTTAACTAAAACTATTGCTGCATCAACTAAATCACGTATTATCGAATCAACGTCACGTCCAACGTATCCTATTTCAGTAAACTTCGTTGCCTCAATTTTTATAAACGGTGCACCGGCAAGTTTTGCTAAGCGGCGAGCTATTTCAGTTTTACCAACCCCTGTATGACCGATCATCAATATATTCTTAGGTATGATTTCATCACGCAATGGAAATGGAACCTGATTGCGACGCCAACGATTTCTGAGCGCAATAGCAACAGCACGCTTTGCATCATCCTGTCCGATTATGAATCTGTCCAATTCTTTAACTATCTTCTGTGGTGGCAGGTCATCTAACAAAACTTGAGTACTGTTATTAACTTGAACATCGCTGTCATTTGAATCAAAACCACTCTTAGTATCTTTATAAGAGGTCATTTTTTTCATCGTAGGTGTCACTACTACAAGACCGTCCTTCTGAAAGGGTTATAGGCTGATTGGAAAAATTGGTGCATAAAGTTTTTTGCTTGGAAGACATATCACTCCTCTATTTTTTCAATAATCACATTATGATTTGTATAAACACATATATCAGCAGCTATCTTCATAGCCTTTTTCGCAATTTCCTCTATTGATATTCCTTTAATGTCAATTAAAGCTCTTGCTGCAGATAGAGCAAAATTTCCCCCAGAGCCAATAGCTGCGATTCCATCTTCAGGTTCAAGAACATCACCTGTTCCCGTAATTACTAATGAAATAGATTTATCTGCAACAATCATCATAGCCTCTAATTTTCTTAGATATTTATCCATTCTCCAGTCTTTTGCAAGTTCAACACATGCCCTCATTAATTGCCCTGGGTGCTTGTCAAGTTTAGATTCTAATCTTTCAAAAAGAGTAAATGCGTCGGCTGTTGCCCCGGCAAATCCAGCAATTACGGAATCACCAGAAAGACGCCTAACTTTTTTTGCTCCAGATTTTATAACAGTGTGGCCCAGTGAAACCTGTCCATCACCTATTACTACTACGCTTTTATCTTTTCTAATTGACAGTATAGTAGTTCCATACATTTTATTGTTATCGTGTTGAATCATTTTTCTATCACTTTAAATAAGAATCCCATTATACTTTAATCTTTAGTCAAATTTGCTAAATATGTTTAATTATAGCTTATAATATAATACCTTCCTTATAACATTTAAAGTGTAGATGCAAAACATAATTCACCCAGATTTGGAAAAAAGTATAAATAATTGGTTCGAAGCAAAATTTAATGGCCTTACATCGCCATTTTATAGCTCTATAGATCTTAGAAACTCCAGCTACAAAATTGCCCCAGTGGACGCTAATTTATTTCCTGCAGGATTCAATAACTTAAGTGAAGAATCAAGAACAATGGCAGCAAGATTGATAAAAAGCTACTTTAAAAGACACCAATACAAAAAGGTTCTTATAATACCGGAAAATTATACACGCAATAAAATGTATATAGAAAACGTATTTGTTATAGAGAAAGTACTGCAACTCGCAGGTTTTGAAACTAGAATTGGCCTTTTACATAATGAAGTATACAATTTAATAGAACAGTATGAAACTGTTGTGAAAGAAAACTCTCTGCTAAAGACAACTTCAGGATTTGTGCCTGATGTTATTATACTGAACCATGATATGACGAGCCACATTCCAGACACGCTGAAAGACGTAAAGCAAGATATAGTACCAAGCCCACTATACGGTTGGCATAGCAGGCAGAAATTTAAGTATTTTGAAATCTATCAAGAATTAGCATCTGAGTTTTGTGGCGAATTTAAAATAGACCCATGGCTAATTTCTGTGCTTACAGAGAGCTGTGATGGAGTTGATTTTGATGATGATTTGTCACTAGGAGCAGTAGCAACTAAAGTTGACCAAATATTATCTCTAGTGCAAAAAAAATATGAGGAATATGAAATAAAAACACAACCTTACGTTTTTATCAAAGCAAGCAATGGCACATATGGGATGGGCATTATAACAGCAACAAGTGGAGAGGAAATATTAAACCTCAATAAAAAAAAGCGTCATAAAATGAAAAAGATAAAAGAAGGAATAGCAATCAATAGCGTTATTATACAAGAAGGTGTACCAACCATTGACATGTTTAAAAGCAGTTCTGCAGAACCGCTAATATACTATATAGGAGATACTCCAACATGTTACTTATACCGATGTAATAGCAGAAAAGATGTATATTCTAGCTTGAATGCCACTGACTGTGAGTTTCATGATGTTAGCCAGGTTGTGGAAGGTAAAATTCTGTCACTTTGGAGTATTGTTAGCAAATTAGCAGTACTAGCGTTGGCAGTAGAAATAAAATCTTTTCACCTCTAACCCTTACATTCCCACAGCGTTACCATCGGGCAGATCATTACCATCATTACCGTGCTGAATATGGTTATGGCCAGCACTATCAAGTTCAGTGGAAGGATCATCATTGACAGGTTGTTGAAACAATTTGTCAAGCTGAACTGCCAGAAATACTGCACTATATATTATGCTAACTGTTACGCTTAAGTTGAAATTATAGATTATACCATTACCTAAGTTTATTGGTATGGTTGCAGTCTCCATTCTTTTTAATATGAAGTTTAACAAACCTAATGACAAAGTTAATGTGCTGATAATAAGGTCCTTCTTACACTTAGCAGACTTTTCAGGATCCTTATTATCTAGGTATTTTCTCCATGAATAATAGTAGCTTATAGGTTCCGAAATAAACAGAAATAGGATCGTTGATGTTAAGTGAATGTGACTTATTACGTCTGCATTACTCCTAGTAAAAAAATGGATGACTTTCAACATCATCAATGCTTCTATGATGCTGCTTGCAAGATTAGCCGATTTACCCACAATTTTTGCCAGCTCTTTTTTACTCTCAGGGTTTCTGTAATCCTTAATTAGATCCTGTAGAGTAAATGCAGAATGGGCAATGTATAGAATAGATGTCGGAAACTTTACTAGTCGAGCAACATTCCGTATAAGAAAGATATTGGATCTATTATTGTCAATGAACTCGCAGCAAAATTGCAGTGAAATCTTACACAATAGGGCTGTTAAACCTGTTGTGATGCAGATTACCTTCCTGAAATCATGATCATAAATATCATGCACCTTTTGTGCAAGTATGTTAGATTTCTTTTTTAGCTTGTTTGGCATGAAATAGTTAATAACTTTCTGTTATTCTATCACATAAAATCCTAAAAGAAAAGCCCTATAAATCAGGGCTTTAAGGGAGATTTATGCATAAATCAGCCAAGCATTTAATAAACAAAGAATCGGCACTGAGAGTTGGCACGCGAAAGTAATATCCATCCTTGATAATTGCTTTATATTCTATATCAAGTTCAACTAGAGTTTCTGAATGCTCAGAAACAAAAGATATAGGTGATAAAACTACAGGTACATCACCAATTTTTGCGCGTAATAGCTCACTTTCAGTGCTTGGCTCTAGCCATTTTACAGGACCAATCTTACTCTGATAACATATTGACCAATCTAAGTTATTGATAGCTAACTTTTCTACTATTAGCCTTGCTGTTTCTCCCACTTGTGAAGCGTAAGGGTCGCCCTTTTTAATGATACTAAGAGGTAAGCTATGGGCTGAAAATAGGACTCTTGGTTTACCGATTTTGCTAGCCAATTTATAGTACTTAGCTATCAGATTAGCGTGAGCTTCAATAAAATCTTGGTTATCATAATAACGGTGAATCATTTTTGTATTGCATTTTAGGCCATACCGTTTAGCATTTTTTTGCCAATTCTCGATGGATGACAGAGTTGTGGTAGTTGAATATTGAGGGTATAGTGGCAGCAGAATCACTTCATCAGGATCAAACTGTTTTACACTTTCAATAACTTCGTCAGCAAATGGACGCCAATAGCGCATGCAGATGAATACCTTGTGTACATGGTTTCTATTTTCGTTTAATTTTAGTTCTAAAGCATTAGCTTGCATTTTTGTATTCTCTAGAATTGGCGATTTACCTCCAATTTCCTCGTATATTTTTCGTGCAGTATTTTCTCGTTTCGCAGATATAAACTTTGCTAAAAGAAACCGAAAGGGATTCGGTAGATTGATTATTCTCCTGTCATAAAAAAGGTTGAATAAAAAAGGACGGACCGCATTTAGTGAATCAGGCCCGCCAAGATTAAATAAGATAACTGCCTTTTTCACCTACGCACTACTACAACAAGTTACTTTCGGGGTACCTATAAAATTAGCTAAACACTCATCAAATTTAGTTATAGGCACTAAATTTCTCACATTTGCATACAATAAGTGGCCAAATCTCTGCATGTTACTCTGTGTGGATTCAAAACTTCTATCAAAAAACAGATCAACACAAAAACTTGGCACGGTTTCAAGAAGTTCAACAGCAGCTAAAGATAGCATTATACAACTTTGCAGGACCTTCAAAAGAACCTTTAGAGGGAAAAGTAAAACTTTAACGAAAAGAGAGGTGCTACTCGTTTCATTCAGTGGTTGCCCTGAATTGGGCGAATTATACTCGATGTGTTTTCTATTTTGATCAAAAATAGGAAATTTTATAGTATCTTTCTTAAATTCCGCGTCTATTTCTTTTCTACTATGGTTAGTGATTTTTTCCATTAACTTCTCACGCAGATGAAAAGTTCTGACAATAAAACATGTGGCAATCATTAAGGCAGCACATAAAAGTGCGCATTGCATGAGGCTCATACTGCCTAGCATAGCTGGCAGTGCAAAACAAACAAGCGGTGCTATGATTGTCATTTCAAGAAATGGAATAGTGTTTCTTTTCATTGCAAAGGCAGCACCTTCTTTTAATTTTGTATTATGATGTGAACTATATTCCAAATAACTTAAAAATGCCAGACTAAAAGTCAAAAACCCTTTTGTTCCACACAAAAGCGATGACTTAAAGTTACTTACTAATTTTTTAGTAGTAGATTCAGCTTGTTTGATAGTGTTCTTTTTACAACGACCACCCATACAATACCTCCTTGATGGTTTATCCTTAACTATAAATAAAAAACTACTTTTATCAAATCAAAATTTACAATAAAATAAATCTATAAATATACTATTTTATATAAGGAAATGATATGGCAATTGAGAGAACACTTTCGGTATTAAAACCTGATGCAGTAAAAAATAATATTACAGGCAAGATAAATTCATACATTGAAAGCTCTGGGCTCAAAATTATAGCACAAAAAATGATGTTACTGACAAAAAAACAAGCAGAGCTGTTTTACGAAATTCATAAAGATAGGCCTTTTTTTGGGGAATTAGTAGAGTTTATGACCTCTGGTTCTGTGGTAGTTCAAGTTTTAGTTGGTGAAAATGCAGTAAGTAAATACAGACAAATCATGGGAGCTACCAATCCAAAGCAGGCAGATAAAGGCACAATCAGGGGTGATTTTGCTGATGACATGAGTGAAAATAGAGTTCACGGCTCGGATAGTCTAGAAAATGCTCGTAAGGAAATAGCTTTCTTTTTTGCTGAACGTGAGTTGGTGTAGTTAACTCAGATTGGCGTCATCCAAGTAGCTGACAACATAGAAACGAAAAAACTTCCTTCCGCCAGCCCCCTTATCATGAAACTGAAGCTATTTATTTATCTTCGCAATCTGTGCAGGTTAATGACAAAAAACTTAGGGTATTTGGCGTCTCATGTTTAATTTTTCGCACTACGTGCATCGCATGTCTTTAAAAATTTCTAGGTTTTTACCTATATAAGCCGAAACGCGCTTACAAAGCGTTTAAGACAGCAAAAAACGTCAAATTGACAAGGGAGAATTTGAATGCTAGCTACTACGGGGTTTCTTTGCCTTTTTTCCTGCTTAGTAAATTTCTTAAACACTTGCGGTGTAGGTTAGTTGCAAGTTAAAAGCAGCTAAATCGCTCTTAATCAAGCGTTTTAGAATAAAAAAACGCCGATATTTTAGTACATAAGACCTGCTGCAAAAGGTGATGACAAAATGATGTGAGAGAGGTAAAAGAAGAATAAGCAGATTGAGTAAGGTAAAAAAATGAGCTTTAGTTACTATAACATAAAGAAACATCCAAGAAACTTTCGTAATATAACAGGTTTAACTGTAGAGGAGTTCGAAAAGGTGGTGGAAAAAGTGAGGTCTGAGTGGGAAAAACTTGAAAAACAAAAAAAGTGCCATGGTAGAAGATCACAACTACCAACTCTGGAAGATAAGTTATTTTGCGTAATTTTGTACTATCGCACTTACATAACACACAGATTTTTAGGGTGCCTGTTCAATGTGCACAACGCAAATGTGTGTAGGTTACTGAAGAAAATAGAGCCATTACTTGCCAAAAAAGTTACTATCACAAAAGATAGAAGTATGACGCCAGAAAAAACACTGAAGATTTTGGCTGATGTTACAGAACAGCAAATACAGAGACCAGAAGATAGTAAAAAACGGAAGAAATCATATTCAGGAAAAAAAAGAACCAACACTATGAAAACTGAGATTATTATCGAAGAAGGAGGAAGAATTTTATCAGTGTCAAAGTCATACCGTGGTAGAATTAGTGATTTTCGCATAAGGAAACAAGAAAAATATTTACCACTTGATAGCATAAAACATGCCGATTCTGGATATCAAGGTTGGCAAAAATTGCAAAGCAATGTTATAATTCCATATAAAAAGTATCGTAAAAAGCCATTAACTCAAGAGCAGAAAGAGCATAATAGAAGATTAGCATCATTTAGAATGAGAGTAGAAAATAAGATCCGAGAGATAAAGATATTTAAAATTATGTCGAATGTTTATCGCAATTTTCAGAAAAAATATAACCTGAGGTTCAATATTATTGCTGGTATTGTAAATCTTAAGCACGCCTTTTAGTTAACCTTGATTTTATTCACCCTCCTTCCCTTTTTTTTATCGCTTGATTCGCAGCAGGTCTTAAGTTTTACCCTAAAGTCAACAACTTTATTTTCGTACATCATGTATGGAAATTTTTATCAGAAAGGCAGGAATTTCAAGAAAGATTGAAGAGCGAAAGAAGGCTCACAAAACTGCACTTGCGGCTCATGCTTGGATTTTCCCTAGCCTTTTATAAATAATAATTTATTCTACGCGAAGTTATGATATAATTTTACCTTACATATAGTAAAGGTGTTTTATAGATAATTATGATTACCTCTATACAAGAACCTAACGAATTGAGAAAACGTTTACAAGGATTTTATCGTACTGATGAAAAGAGTTATATACGTTATCTTGTAGAAAAAGCAGAGCTTTCAGCCGATTCAAAAAGTAGAATTTATAATATTGCAAAACAAGTTATTGAAAAAATCAAACACAATAAATTAAGTATTGTAGATTCCTTTATGCAGCAATACTCGCTTTCCAATGATGAAGGAATAGCATTGATGTGCCTTGCTGAATCGCTACTTAGAATACCAGATGATTATACAATAGACGAAATAATCAAAGATAAAATTGCCAATCAGGAATGGAATAAATATTTAGGGCACTCTTCTTCGTTGTTTGTCAATGCTTCCACATGGAGCTTGATGATAGGTAGCAGTATATTGAGAGATAATGAAGGCGATTCGAAGTTCTATTACGCAATTTCTAAGTTACTTAAGAATTTAGGAGAACCGATCATTCGCAAAGCAGTAAAACAAGCAATGTCTATGCTTGGTAATCATTTTGTTGTTGGAGAAACCATAGAAGAAGCTTTAAGGTATGCAAAACTAGATGACAATAGTAAGTTTTTATACTCTTTTGGTATGCTTGGCGAAGCTGCTCACACAGCTGAAGATGCAGAAGAGTATTTTAATTCATACATGCACTCAATAAAAGCTATAGGTGAATCCACTGAAATAAATGATTGTTTTAAATCGCATGGAATTTCAATCAAATTGTCTGCGTTACATCCACGTTATGAATTTGGTCAATTCGATAATATAGCTAAAGAGTTGAGAGCTAAACTGCTAGAGCTTTGTCATGAAGCAAAAAAATACAACATTTCATTATGCATAGATGCAGAAGAAACAGAAAGACTTGAAATGTCCTTAATCTTGTTTGAACAATTACGGCTTGATGAATCACTTTCTGAGTGGGAAGGGCTTGGCTTGGCTGTACAAGCATATCAAAAACGTGCTTTGTCTGTTCTTGACTTTGTAGAGGATGTTGCTATTCGATCAAATCATAAAATTATGGTCAGACTTGTAAAAGGTGCATATTGGGATTCAGAAATCAAGCGTACGCAAGAATTGGGATTAAATGGTTACTCAGTATTTACAAGAAAAAGCTATACTGACGTATCTTACCTCGCGTGCGCACAGAAACTTTTGAGTAAACCAAACAGCTTTTATCCATGCTTTGGAACTCATAACGCCTATACTTTTGCTTCTATCATGGAACTTGCTGATAAAAACCACCCTGGATTTGAATTTCAACGCTTACATGGAATGGCAAAAGAATTATATGATTATGCAATGTCAGAGCTTGCAACAAATGTTAGCTGTCGTGTCTACGCACCCGTTGGGGAACATAGTGACTTGTTGCCTTATCTTATAAGATGCCTTCTTGAAAATGGAGCTAATAGTTCATTTGTTAATCAAATAAATGATTCTAACGTTAAAATTGATGAGTTAATTTCAGATCCACTGGAAAAAGCTATAAATTTTAATTATGAACCTCATCCAGGCATTCCGTTACCACAAGATATTTTGGGACCAGAAAGAAAAAATTCTTTGGGAATGGATATTAGTGACTCGGTGATAGTCTCACAATTTGCAGATGATATAAAGAGCTTTAGTGAAAAAAAATGGCAAGTTGGGCCGATAATTGACGGACAGTCACTTTTTGATGATGCCAAATTTACTGAAGTGGTGAATCCTGCACATTTGGAAAATGTAATTGGAGAAGTGTCAAGTGCAACAAGCGATCAAGCTTTAAACGCTCTTGAAATAGCACACAGTGCTTTTGCTAAGTGGCAGAATGTTTCAGCAGAAGAGCGCGCTAAATGCCTTGAAAAAGCTGCAGATTTGCTTGAGGAAAGGATGAAAGAGTTAATTTACATTCTGATTGTGGAAGCAGGAAAAATTTTATCCGATGCAATAGCAGAAGTAAGAGAGGCAATCGACTTTCTGCGTTATTATGCAATGATAGCAAAAAATGAACTGAGCGACTGGAAAAAATTGCCGGGCCCAACAGGTGAAGATAACTTCATCTTTTTTGAAGGCAGAGGAGTTTTCTTATGCATATCACCGTGGAATTTTCCGCTCGCTATCTTCATAGGGCAGGTCTCAGCTGCACTTACAGCAGGTAATGCAGTGCTGGCAAAACCGGAAGAGCAAACGCCGATTATTGCCTACGAAGCTGTTAAGATACTACATGAAGCTGGGATACCAAAGAATGTGTTACACCTCATTCCTGGGGATGGTGGATATTTAGGCAAAATATTAGTTCCAGACAATAGAATTGCCGGAGTAGCTTTTACTGGCTCAACACAAACTGCTCAAATAATCAATAAAATGCTTGCAAATAGGGATGGTCCTATTGTGCCACTTATTGCTGAAACAGGAGGGCTCAATGCTATGATAGTTGATAGCTCTGCTCTTTTAGAGCAAGTGGCTATGGATGCTTTGCTTTCTGCGTTTCGTAGCAGTGGTCAACGCTGTTCTGCACTTAGAGTGCTGTTTATTCAAGAGGACATAGCAGAGAAGCAGATAAAAATGATATGCGGTGCAGCGCAAGAACTCAAGATTGGTGACCCAATACAACTTAGTACTGATATTGGTCCAATAATTGACAAAGCATCTATCGATATGCTAACTCAACATACGCAAAAAATGTCAGAGGACGAAGATTCAAATCTGTTATTTAAAGTACCCATGGATACAAATTCTCATAATGGTTATTTCTTTCCTCCATATATTTATGAAATACAAAAAATTTCGCAATTAAAGCAAGAAGTATTTGGTCCTATTTTACATATCATACGTTTTAACAAGTCACAATTAAATGAAGTTATAAGTGATATAAATAGTACTGGATATGGACTCACGTTTTCTTTGCAGAGTCGTATACAAAGTCAAATTGATACTATAAGTAAAAAAATATCAGTTGGAAATGTCTACATCAACCGTAACCAGATAGGTGCAGCAGTTGGGATACAACCATTTGGTGGTAGAGGACTATCTGGCACTGGGCCAAAAGCTGGTGGTCCTCATTATTTACAGCGTTTTTCTACAGAAAAAGTTGTAAGTGTTAACACTACAGCATTCGGTGGTAACACTACACTTATGTGTTTGGATTAATTTGCGGGCCATAATTTTTCTCCTATCTTACCTACACCGTCATACTGCCGCGGTATCTCATACGCTAACAAAGCGGAATGACGAGCTTATCGTCACGCCGCCACGAACCGTCATACCGCCGCGAACCGTCATTCCGCCGCAGACCGTCATACCGTGATTTATTCACGGTATCTCATCCGCTAACAAGAGATCCCGCTAACAAGCAGCGGGATGACGAATTGCTTAACCGTCATACCGCGATTCATTCGCGGTATCTCCCAGCATAGATCCTGCTAAGAGCTTGTCCGCAAACCATAAAATTCAAGCATATTCCCTCTTTAACATCAATCTATTCATAGCCAGATATATAAAATTTTCAGTAGATGTTGTAAGGAGATCGTATTCTTTAGATAACCTTCTATTCCTATTGATCCAAGCAAAAGTCCTTTCTACAACCCACCTTCTCGGCTGTACTTTAAATCCCTGCTCTACTTTTGGTAATAGCTCTGGCGGTGTATCTTTATGCACCCAAAATCTGCACGGAGGCCTTTTAACAATTTCAATATCTATATTGTGCTCTATTTTTACGTAATCTTTTAGCTCTTTTCCTTGATATCCCATATCAGCCCACATTTTCCTAACATTAGTATATTTTTTCCTCATATTATCTAATGCTATCTTAACTCCATCTCTGTCATTTTCATTTGCAGCTCCCACATAACATCCCAATATAAAACCCTGAGTATCCGTGATTATATGCCTCTTTCTACCTTTAACTTTTTTTGCTCCATCGTAGCCTTTTGTCCCCCTTTTTCTGTCGTTTTTACAGATTGGCTATCTACTATACACGCACTTGGCTCCTCATTTCTTCCCATTTTTGACCTGCTATATTTAGTAATATCATAGTTCATTTTCTCGAAAATTCCTTGCTTTTTCCATCTCCTAAATTGTTCATATACTGTCTTCCATGGCGGAAAATCGTGCGGTAAATAGCGCCATTGACATCCTGTACGTAGCACATAAAAAATTGCAGATAATACCTCTCTTTTGCTATGTTTCAGCGGCCTTCCTCCTTTCTTGTATGATACTCTAAAGTGTTTCTCTATTATCGACCACTCTCTTTCACTTAGATCTGTTGGATACTTTTTTCTCATTCCTAACCCCGTTTTTAAAACTCATATACTATCCCTTTTCTTGTTTGCGGACAAGCTCTAACCACAGGCAAAAAGGCGCTTTTTTAATTTACCATTGAAATTTATGCCGTTAACCACCTTATATAATGCCACTTATAGCACTTTCAACACTTATGGATGACACCCCACTGGTGGCCCAAACTACAACGTTCGTACAGTTGTGACTTGTATAGCGGGAATTGGTATAACTAATTTACTTATCAACATATCCACTAACTATAATCTGTATACCGCTACACAGTTAGAAGTATTTTTTGATTTTACAATACAGCTTGAGATTCAATTTTTATAATTTTCTTATTGACTAGCCAGACGGTATCTACCTTCTCGGCTTGCTGCTTTTGATAAAGTGTGGTTTTCAAGACCATATCAAATAGATCCTATTAAAAATCAATCGAATCTTCACATGTTTGCTCTTCATAAAAGAAGTTTAACGTTATCGTAGTACCAAGTTTTGCTTCACTTTTAATGTCGAAAGTTCCACCCATTAACTCTACTAATTTCTTGCTTAGCGGTAATCCGATGCCCGTACCTTCGTTTCTATACCCCGAATCTGCTTGGCCAAAAACAGACATAACTTTATATATGTCCTGCTGCATTATTCCTATTCCATTGTCATGAAACTCAATAGTTAATAAGTTTTTTTCTATATTTTCTTTTATCACCATTCTTATTAAACCATCTTTGGGGTAAATTTGATTGAGTTTGATAATAAATTTATTATAACTTGTTTCATTCTCTTGGATCTGCAATGACTAATAATTGTTTATTAGTCATCTCTTTTTTTAAATTAATCCCGGCTTCTTTTAATTTAGGTAATAGCATATTTACGCATGAATCTATTATTTTGTTCAGGTTAAACTTCACTTTTTCTACTGTTAAACTACTTGATTCAGCTTTAGAAAAATCGAGCACATCGTTAATTAAAGCAAGTAAATGCGTCCCTGCATTATATATATCGTCTGCATACTCCTTGTATTGAGAGTTGTCCATTGAACCTAAAGTTTCATTTTTGATCAACTCCGCAAATCCAATAATAGCATTAAGAGGTGTGCGTAATTCATGTGTAACGCTTGCAAAAAATTTTAGCTTATTTGCATTTTCTTGCTCTAATGCCTCTTTTATCTGCTGTAATTCAATGTTAGTTTTATGTTGCTTGGCTAGCATTTGGGTATTAGAAAAGTGCAAATAGAACATTATTAATATTAAAATTACTAATAATAAGCCTAAAAATGTTAAAAACAGGCCATATGCTATAACATAAGAATTATTGTAGTTTCGAAGAATCTTCAAAAAAAATGACGGTTTAGCGCTATTTTCATGAAATACAGGGAAAATAGAAGTTAACGTATTTGCTGTAGTATAAAATATTTCTTGGTTATTTAGTAGTTTGTCAATTTCATCATTTGTAAGTAACTGTTCATAATCATGATCTTGAGTGTTAAAGTTACTGAATATCATTCTGCCGTTTTGATCATACAGCATTAAGCTGAAATCCTTTACTTCGCTAACTGATTGTAATAATTCAGCACGCAGTTTTACCAATTGGTTTATATAATCGAAACTGTTGTATTTAATGTGATGCTTTTCTATTAGTAAATAATGGTATTTTTTTATTATGCCATTTTCCAGTACACTTTTTAAGTTTACACTTGAATCACGGTAAAAAGAAAGAAAATTACTCCTTAGTAAATAATTACAATATATCACACTGAATAAAATCATAAAAATCGATGAGAATAAGGCAATAACTTTTGTGTATTTGTTTTTCCCCAGTGCAGAAAACATTAGCTTATACATATCCTTCTTATTGTGAAACAACGGTTTTTATGTTATTAATAATAAAATTTAGCATATAATATTTTATGACAATTTCTCCTATTTTGCCAGTTTATTCTCCTGTTAATATAAATTTTTCTCATGGCAAAGGTATCTACCTATATGATGTTGATGGTGAGCGCTACGTAGATTTTCACTCTGGAATAGCTGTTAGTAGCTTAGGTCACGCCAATTCGCGATTAATTAGTACTCTAAAATTGCAAGGAGAAAAACTATGGCATATATCAAATACCTATAATATACCTGCTGCCAATAATTTTGCAGAGAAATTAATAAACAACAGTTTTGCTGACACTGTATTTTTCTCAAATTCTGGATCAGAGGCAGTAGAATGTGGGCTTAAGATTGCTAGGATCTATCAAAACGGAAAAGGCAATAAAACCCGTCACAGAATTTTAACATTTCATGGTGCATTTCATGGAAGAACCTTTTTAACTTGTGCTACAAACGATAAACAGAAATTTTCTGAATTACTAAATCCCTACATTGATTGGTGTGATAACATCGAGCCCAATATTGAGAGTGTAAAGAAAGCAATTTCAAGTGGTATAGGCGTTATATTAATAGAACCAATACAAGGGCAAGGTGGTATCAAAGTAATGAATGAAGTCTTTATGAAAGAACTAAGAAGGCTGTGTGATGAAAATGACATATTGTTATTTTTTGATTGCGTACAATGCGGTGCTGGTAGGACAGGAAAATTATTCGCATACGAACATATAGGAGTGGAACCTGATATATGTGCTCTTGCAAAGGGAATAGGCGGGGGTTTCCGCTGGGGGCTTGTCTTGCAACTGAAAAGGCTGCTAAATATATGGCAGTTGGTATGCACGGTTCCACTTTTGGTGGCAATCCGCTTGCAACCTCAGTAGGTAATGCTGTGCTCGAAGAATTGCTCAGCCCCGGCTTTTTGAAAAATGTTGAAATTAGAGGTAAATACTTAAAAAATAAACTAGAAGACTTAGCAAGTAAATTTCCAATAATAGAGGAAGTAAGAGGGAAAGGGTTAATGCTTGGAATAAAAGTGAAAGCAGACAATCAAAAGTTTGCAGAAGAGTTAAGTCATCGCGGCTTGCTTACTGTTGGGGTAACATCAGATAACGTTGTGAGAATTTACCTCCACTCATTATCACTGAAAAAGAGATTGATGAAGGCATCGAGATTTTGACTCAATATTTATCTGAGAAATCTTCTGATTAGATACTTGCATTAATATGAACGACAATCTGGTATGCTTAGGAATTATTATCTCTCCTCACGGAATTAAAGGAGCTGTTAAAGTAAAAACCTTTACTGAAAAGCCTGAAAATATCTCCTTATATGGTAAGCTAATAAGTGGTGATGAGAATTATAAAATAGACTCAGTATCCGTCATAGTGATAATTTAGTAATAGCTACAATAAGCGGAGTAAATTCCCGTAATGAAGCAGAGCTTTTAAGGAATAAGAAGCTATATATAGAAAGAAGCAAGTTACCAGAGCTAAATGATGAGGATGAATTTTACCAAAGTGACCTTGTAGATATGGAAGTAAGGCTGAAAAGTAATGAATTATATGGCTATGTAAAATCTGTGTATAATTTCGGCTCAGGGGATATATTAGAAATTTTAGTTATCAGCACAAAAAAACGTATTATGCTGTCTTTCACTAAAGAGATATTTCCACATATAAATATAAAGGGGAGGTATATAGTATTAAATATACCAGAATTTATTGACTAATAAAGACTTTGATATTTATATAAAGCTATTTATAATTGTAAGATCAAACTGAAAATGTAATTATGGCAGAAAGAGCTAACGATATTAGACCAGGTCAGGTGTTGGAACATAACGGCGGATTATTTTTGGTTGTAGGTATTATGCATACTCAACCTGGTAAAGTGGTGCATACATACAAGCTGAAATGAAAAATATTAAGACCGGAGCAAAACACTATGAAAGATTTCGCTCTGATGCAACAATCAGAAGGGCAATTTTAGATGAAGAGGAATATGTTTACCTTTTCACTGAAGGAAACATTGTAAATCTTATGCATCCAAGTAATTACGAGCAAATCACTATAAATTTGGACTTATTGGGAGAAAAAAAATTTATTTACAGGATAACATGAAAATTAAAGTTGTAGCTTATCAAGACAAAATAATTTCTGCGCATGTGCCTGATTATGTTACACTTGCTGTGAAAGAAACAGAGTCTGTTATTAAAGGACAAACTGCTACTGCTTCTTATAAGCCTGCAATTTTGGAAAACGGAATGCGCGTTAACGTGCCTCAATTTATAAAAGAAGAGGATAAAATTGTAGTATATACTCCAGGTGACAGCTATTATGAAAGAGTGAAAGAGTAAAAGGAAGAATGTCCCTCTCATCACCACGAATTAATGTGATGCTTGATTCTGTGCGTAATGCTTCCAAGCAGCTTATGCGCGATTTTAATGAATTGCAAATTTCTAATGTTAAATCAGCAGACTTTATTAATAAAACTTATTCAAAATCCAAGCAAACCATATACGATTGCTTGCACGACTACAAACGAGACTATGGTTTTATTTTTGAAGATGATACTGATCAAGAAGTAAAAGATAACACTTATACCTGTTTATTATGCCTATAGAGGGCAGGGAGAACTTTTCTAGTTGCATGGTTTATTTTGCAGTATCAGTCTGTCTCATTCATAAAAATAAAGTTGTGGCAGCTGTAATTGATGCTCCGCTCTTAGAGAAACTTTTTGGGCAGAAGAAAAGAAAGGTGCTTTTCTTGAGGATTTAGATCTCGTCATATAAAAATGCGGGTAAAAAGCCGTGAAGGGGTCTAATAGATGTAAGTGGTAATTTATTAAATAAATTGCTGCCTGGCAATAATAATGTACGCTCCATCGGTTCAACAGTTCTGGGTTTTGCATATCTTGCTGCAGGAAGATACAGTGGAATAGTTTACTCTGGAATTAACAAATACAAAACTTCGCTCGGTAGGCTTTTTCTGCAAGAAAGCGGTGGAAGGCTAACGGAAGACAACGGATTGATTATTGCTGGCGATATTAAATTAGGATAAACAGGCTACAGAGATAGACAACTTTTCGAAAACTTTTACAAGAGATTCTGTTAAATGTTCTATCATTTCATCAGTATGATAAGGTGTAGGGGTAATACGGAAACGCTCAGTTCCTCTTGCACTGTTGGATAATTTATATGTTGAACATATATTCCATACTCATCAAATAATAATTTTGATGCTTTTTTGGATAACTCTGGTCGCCAATTATTATTGGAATTATATGAGTTTCTGTTGGAATGAAATTAATTCCTGCATTTCTCAGTGAGTTTTTACTTTTTCAACGACTTGCTTTTGCTTTTCCCTTTCAATGTTGCTCGATTTTAGGTGCTCAACGCTTGCCTTTGCTGTCGCTGCTAAAACAGGCGACATAGCAGTGGTGAAAATAAATCCTGGAGCGGAACTTCTTATTACATCTACCAAGCTCTTTGAAGACGCTATATACCCACCCATCACTCCAAAAGCCTTCGATAGTGTACCTTGAATGACGGTTATTCTATCCATCAGGCCTTCTCTTTCTGCAATTCCGCCACCATGTGAACCATACATGCCAACTGCGTGCACCTCATCCAAATAGGTGATTGCATTATGTTGATCTGCAAGATCGCATATCGCTTCAAGCGGCGCTATATCGCCATCCATTGAATATACGGATTCAAGCGCTATTATCTTTGGTGTTTTTGTGTCTACGGACTTTAACAACTGCTCTAAGTGATCAACATCATTATGTCTAAATATATGTTTGGTCTTTTTCCTGATTTTATGCCTTCTATCATTGAAGAATGTTCTTCTCGTCTGAAAAAATTACTACATTTGGGATAATAGACGATAAAGTGCTAAGTGTAGTCTGGTTAGCAAGGTAGCCACAAGCAAAAGTTAAAGCAGCCTCTTTTTTATGCAAACAAGCTAAGGATTTTTCAAGCTCGACAACCTCTTTTGTTGTACCAGATATATTTCTTGTTCCCCCGCACCAATTGATGAATTTTGAATGGCGGCAATAACTTTCTCGTTTTGTGACATCCTAAGTAGTTATTACTGCACCAGACGATTACTTCCCTATTTCTTTCATAGTCCATAATGTGGGGAGCCTACCTGGCAATGACGCAAAGTGCGTAAATTCACGGTAGCGCCCCTCATCTTTTATATCTTTTATTTTATTCAAGAATATTTCTTCGTAGTTTACCAAGTTTTTATTCACTAATAATTAATACAATTATAACAAATTATTAAATGGTAAACTACAATATTATTCTTCAACTTACTGTTGTTCAACAAGCTTTCCGTTATCTACAGGTACAACATTACTACCCTCAAGTGAACTTGAAGATCTGTTACAGCAATATATGATTAAAGCAGCAAATAAACAACAAGCTCCAACTGCTATTCCTACCGCTAACATTTCCAAGTAAACTGCAACAGCCACCCCTGAAATAATACCAGCTATTGCAAGTGCAGAAGCAGCTATAACAGGCCACTTACTGCCTTTTGTATTTTGTAGAGCAGTATTACTCTTGTTTGAATTGCTGGGTGTATCATTTATAGTTAACGAATAACCCAAGATGCCATAAGTTCTAAAAATTCCTTATTTCCTCGTTTTTTTGCTATACTTAAGGAGTTCCCTTTCCAAAAAGTATCTTGTGGAGCATTAATAATTAGATCATTTTCTAAATATGGCTTGTACCATTGTCCAGTAGCAATTTTGTAAGTTTTTTTATGCCCTTCGTTTATTTCCCGATTATAAGCTATAATATGTAATGCAGTACCAACATGCCTACTTTGCGTATTAACATACTTTTCTTTATCTTTG
>BMAO01018147.1:0-14420 GCA_019973975.1 Trichonephila clavata | reverse complement strand
TTCGTTATTATATGAAATTGCTTAAAAAACAATGATTATATTAACAACAGACTGTAAATTTTATAATAAAACAGTGATTGATAAATCTGAAGGTAAGACACTTTTACTATTATACAAAACACACACAAAAAGTTTCAGTTAATTATTTTCAAAACTTTTTGGAGCAATCGCTGTCCTCCCGTTTGAACATTTTCAAAAAATCACATTTCGAGTAAAACACGTTTTAAAGTATGACATATCTTGCTTAAAGTAAAGGCATTGCTTCTACTAAAATACTTGTAGTTGTTGTTTTAGTGAACGGAAAATAATAAATGGTATTTTTAAAAGCTAATATTATAAAATAAAATTATTAAAAAATTTGTCAATTTTTGGGAAATTCACAATTTTAGGGTAGTTGGATATCTTAAATTATGAGTATTTTATGCTTTGAAAAATTAAATTTTGTTTCACATCATTATGAACTAAGATGCTTTGATAGAAGATAAATTGACATCTGATTCCAAATAAAATTTATTTGGGAATAATGATATTTTAACCAATGAACAGAAACTCCCACGCAAAATTCAAAATTGTCTTTTCTGGTGATACTTTTTTTAGAACAAAACATTTAATTAATTTCGTGGAAGAAGCTACTAGCACTCTCAGTGTTCCTTAGATTTTAAAAAAAACGAATATTTTCTTCGGGGAGTTGTTTCTTCTAAGAAATTAAACTGTGAAACATTCTCAGAAATCGGAAAAGAACACCGCGACCTGAACAGGCAAATAATTCACATGACATATATTAACGTCTGGATGATTTTAAGTTTAGAATTTCATTATCCTTTTCTTTTCACAGCTTTATGTGTATGATGTCATCGACAAAGCATTAAGATGTAACATTCAGAAACCGGAAGAAGAATTTTTAAGAGTTTAATGACAGGAAATTAAATTATGTTCATCTAAAAAAAAATTCAAAAAATATTTTATGTTTGACAGTAATTTTTTCTTATGTTCTAAGAAAAGTAAGTTATTTTTTTTTAAAGTTAGTGAATTTTAGAAGAGAATTTTTCAAGGTAATAAATCTGGGCAAAAAAAAATATCAGGGGAATGTGAAGTTTGTTTTCTAAAATTGAAAATATCTCGTAGATAATTATAATAAAAATGATAGGTGTCTGCTGAGTTGAAAATAAGTTGTCTAATTATTATTTTAAAGTTATATCCTATGTAGTTTTTTAAATTCGTATCTAAATCACAAAAAAATAAATGTTATCTTATTATTTCCATAACATTTTAATTTTTTATTTATTTTAATCAAAGCACGATAAGGCGTGAATCTTGATTTTTTTTCTTTTATGTAAAATCTTTAAAATGAAAAAAGATGTAACTTTTTGAGTTCGGCGAAACATAAAATTTTGTTGGAACATTTTATATGTCTGAAAATAATTCAGAATTTGGGCGCTATACTTTAGCATTACAAGAAAACAGTTTTACTGTTTTCTAACTTTCTGATTATAATGTTCAAATATTTCCTCATAAACCGTCTAAAACTTATTAAAAATTTATAATTACAACTGATCAGAATCTTTTTCAAAAAATAATACTAATATTAATGTACATTAACTTAGTGACTCTTATTATAAATTAAAGACCTTACATGTGATTATAACGACCTTAAACAGATTCTTCTAATTCCAAAAAAATCAACATCTTGCCTTACGCGTTTAGTAGTACTTGTTAATTTTAATTGAATAAGAATTCTAAAACCATTTTAAGTATTTTCCATGCTGTTATCATATTATGGTTTTTTTATTTTGATTTTAACGGAATATTCAAGTTATTTCTGAATTTTATTTCCATTTAGAAGTAGTTATTCGTTGATCAACGGATATAAAAAGAGCATTATTAGTAGAAATAAATACAAAACTTTAATAATTTGATAAACTAAAAAAAGTTCTATTAAATTTTTTTTTAAATTTCAATGAACGAAATTTGGGGTATACTAAAATAACCTGTATCAGATATATTAATGATTTCTAAGTTTGTTTTTGTATTGAATTGTTTTGGTGACGAAAAAGTGAACTTCACAGAAGTTGATTATTATAACATAAAAGAATGCTATTAAAATAAAAGTAACTTATGTGTAATTATAAATGGTGCACACACACAGCTTGTATATATTAATAAAGGTGCATACTTTAATAAACTATGTTGTGTTCATAGTGTAGTAAACCCGTGCACGTCAATATGGTTATTTATACTTTTTCTATATGGTGTTCTGTGATATGTCATGCCGTGTTAAAATGTCTAGTCAAAGGATTTCATTTCAGAATTGTAATGCATTGTGTTTTATATGAACCTGTGAAGCATATCATTTGTATTTATTTGATGAATCTAGTAAATCGAATGTTGTAAATGTAATAATTCTATTTATTACACATCTTATTACATGTCTCAATTTTTAGTTAGAAGTATGTTACTTTCCCAACTGATTTTGCTTAGGTGTTTAAGTACTATTTTTTTTTTTTACAATTTTTTAAAATTGTAATCTATTGAATAAATATGCACATATTTAAATTTAGTTGAGATATCTTGATCTACAGGGAAATAATTGTTATATTTCCCACTATTTAAATTTGAATTTGCTAATTTTCATTGGAATTCATAGATTTTAGTAAAAACCTATCAAAAAATATTAAGTACTATAATTTTGAAAGTAAAAGTTAATTTACACTCGAATAGAATCATTTTATGAATTTTAAGTGGAGAATCTTCTCAGACTCATAACAAATGTCAGCTAATTTTGTGTTTATTAAACATGCGCATAGCCAAAGAAAGAACAGAAATAATATTTAAAAACTATTTGAGTCATTTTAAAGAAACAAAAAAAAAAATTCCCGTCATTCCTACTTAGATCAACAAGAAAAATTTAGTTACTTTTTATTAAATAGTTACATTAATATAAATATATTTATACATATGATAGAATCACAACATTAAATGGCCATTAATTTTTTATTATCATTAAAGTATCGTATTGTCATCCAAAACAATCGTATATATAAAATTTCAGTTCAACAGTTCAGCTTTGAAACGTGAGGGGAAAAAATCTTTTAAAGTTTTGACCCAAGTCTCTAAAAATGAAACCTACGTGGCTGTATCAGTAATTCTCTAAAAAATTAATTTCAGTCAATAATTTTAATTAATTATAATTAAATTATCGTATTGTTACACAAAAGAATAGTGTATGAAAATTTTAACTCAAATGAGCGCTTTAAAATGTTAGAAAAAAAACCTTTTCAAGTTTTGACACAAGTCGCCAAAAATAATGCCAAAATGGCTGTATTTGTAATTCTTCTAATAATTAGTTTTAATCAATTCACTTTTATTAATTATTAAATAACTGTATTGTCATCCAAAAGAAGTGAATATAAAAATTTCAGCTGCATGGCTTTAAAATGTATTTTATTAACGATTGAAAATTTGAACAAGATAAATATAAAGAGAGTGTGAACTAATAGTAGGAATTGAATAAATTGTATTATAGTACAATGCATTTGATAACAAGTTATGTGAGTGTACAAGACTTAGTTAAGAAATGCGGTATCAGGTACTCTATGTTGGGTACCGAGTTGCGGATGTTTCCCCTGAAATCAGATCAAGATCGCTTGCTTAAACTATTTGGAAACAGTAATTTTACCGTGCACAATTAAATAATAAAAACTAATAAATTTATTATTTATGAAATGTATTCATACTCAAAAATGTACTTTGTTATGGCTGTGCGACATCACATATGTTCTTTAAAATTGGACAGGAATGGGAATATTAACCATAAGGAATAAACATACTGTTATCTAAAATCATTCACGAATTATACAAATGTACATGGCCCATAATAAATAATAAATTTGTATTTGGACAAAAGATAGTTTTGGAAGAAATATAATGGAGTAACGAAGTTCTCTTGCTAGCTTATGAAAATACTTAGAAAGCAGAATGTTCGAAAAATGGAAGTCTGAAATTGTTTTTCAAGGGACTGTGAATTGTTGTTAGCAGATACGTACTACAGTGAACTAAACCAACAAATGGTGTTCTATACCAATTTTTTTGTATGTAAGCGTTGCAGTAAGACTAACCGTTGAAGAAGTTAAATATTTTCTTTTCCATCCTTATATATCTCAAGGGGATCGAGGGATAAATGTTTCCACTTGTTTCCACTAATCCACTTGAATCTGCCAATCTTAGTAGATTTATCTTCAAAATATGGTCTATCTGTCATCCGTACACTTTTATACTAAACTAGCTGGTACACCCATTCTTCGCACTGGGAATTGAAAAATTAAACAATATAGATTAAAGGATGAACAAAAAAACTAAATTTGTTGAACAAAAAACCAATTTTTAGTCTGAAGGTCTAATAGTTGATAAAAAAGGATTTCTTTTATAACTACCCGTGACTCTCTTGTGGGTCGATTTTTGAAAACACTGCTCAGCAAAAGTGACTCATTAATACAAATTTGTGTAATGAACGCTTAAAATAGTGTAAATAATTTATATTTGGATCTGCAACACTTTAATATTACTTTTTGTTGTATTTATTTTATGCTAAAATTATAATATTCGCAAACCACGCCTTTCTTACATTATAATGGCGATTCAATGGAAACATAGCAAAATGTTGGCGATAAAGCCAATCTGGCATCATTTTTGGCAACCCCATTGGCAGCTTGGCGATGGATTGAATGAACGCTGCAAAAGTTGCTTTGCTGTGGCGCCACTTGGAGATGAGCTACAACAAAGAAGGTAGCTCAAACCCTTGTCTACAAAAAAAGTCAATTTTCACACTGATCGGTTGAACTGTGTTGGAGTGAAGCGACTTCGCATATATGCAAACATCCATTTATATGTATATACAAGGGGTGATCAAATGAAAAGGTACGAAACAACACGGTGGGTACAAATATAGACTTTATTCAAAATATACACCATAGGCCTGAGCACAACGATCCCACTGATGAACAAGCCGCAGGATTCCTTGTTCCCAGAATTCTTGTGGCTGTGACGAGACCAGTCTTCACAGTGTCCTGAGTACGTCGTCCGAGTTGAAGCGCTTTCCTTTCAGGTGTTTCTTCAATGAACCAAACACATGGAAATCGCAGGGGACATGTCCGGACTGTAGGACGGATGGTCCAACGTCTCCCATTGGAACTTGTCCAGTTCCATTTGTGTGACTCTGGAGACGTGTGGACGCGCGTTATCATGGAGCAGAACCACACCCTCCGTGAGCAGCCCCGGTCTTTTGTTCTTGATGGACCTGCGTAGGCGTCGGAGTGTCTCACAGTACACATCGGAGTTAATGCTTTTTCTGTGCTCAAGTAATTCTGTGCTCGCATCATTTGGACGCCGCTTTTATAAGAGCCTTTGCTCTCTCCCTCGCATTCGTGCACCCGCGCATGATCCGATCCCAGTCAGAGTCTCCAATGGCATCCCGAGATGTCTCGCTACATTCTCCTTGGCGGAATATGCAAATATTTAACTGTTTCATTTTTATGTCGTTTCGTACCTTTTCATTTGATCACCCCTTGTAGATATAGATTAAAATTCAACCTGTTGCCAACCCTACTCTATTTCCTTTTTTCTTCATAATTCATAAATGAATGGATATTCGCGTAGAAAAATTCTTTTACAAAGGCATAAGAAATGGGCTAAATTCATGTGACGCCATAATCGCATGATAGCTACAGTCTCTTGTTTCCAGCCAATAAACGCATCACATTTCATATGGCGTCATAGTCGAGTAATAAATGCAATCACATGTTTCCCATCAAGTCAGTTCATGAGCCTCGCTGTTGCCAACTTTGGAGATATTTTCCCTTAAAAAATTCATATTTGTCAATATTAATAACGCTCATAAACAGAATATAACTATTTAAAAAATACCAGTGTAATATATATATATATATATATAAATTTTGAAAAATCTTTTTGAGAAGAATATTAATATTTGCATGTCTTTACCCAGTTATATCAAATCTGAAATTTTATTTAAGTTTTACGAGAAGCACAGTCTTTAATTCAATGGAAAACACTTGATTGTATTTATCACGTGACTTTCTTGAATTTAATCCATTACGCGTGGACAATCTGTAAAATATTACTTAGTTAAAATGTATGTGTGTATGAAATTCTCCAATTCAGGATAGAACACAATTCGGGAAATACAAATTTAACCATCATGTATTTCAGTAAAACCGGCTCATTTTTGTTTTCATTATCGTCAATGGAATACTGGATAGAATAAAAGCAATGATAAGGAGTTATTAAGCGAATCTATCAGTAGTAAAATAGATGTGTGTGCTTCTGATTTAACTGCCAAACATCTTTAAGAGCAGTCTGCGAATTGTGTTTATTTGTTGCACCCGTCCATCTTTTCTATTATCTGATCATTCTATGCAATCGTACGCGTTACATTCATTCTTAAAAGTTCATCCATCATATTTTTGGTGCATGCTCCAAGAAAAACACGATAAAGAGTTATCGTTGTCTGCGTGTAAAAGGTATCTACGCTAATCAGATGTGTATATAAAGTGAGTCAAGCAATTCCGCATGCATGCGCTGGTTGCACCAAAAAAGTGCAGTTGCGTAAAAGCCGGTGACCTCATGCTTTATCTCGCCAACCTTGCAACTTTGAAGCCGCGCTCTTTCTATTTATCGTTGTTTATTCCGCTAAGAGTGCCTCAGCGGCAAACACGTGGCAGTATTTTTTCTCGGTAATGGTTCGCTTCTCAAGTGATCCCGAAACCATCTCCATAGGAGCAGATTGAAGAGTTGTTTTCAAGATGACGGAAAAGGGTACATGTCTTTGGGAAAGTCACGTTAGTCAAAACGCGTTTTCGATTAAATATTTTGTACGTGCGCGTTGCTGGCGCTTTTTGGGAAGTTTAGAACAAGTTCTGAAAGATGGGGAAATTTGGGGATTTTTTTCGTTTCTAGTCTATAATTTGTATAGAAGTATGTGAGATTACTTTAATTACGCACTATAAATTACACAGATTGGTCACACCAAATCAATCCAAAAATTTATATCTAAATATTTTTTTTAAGTTATTTGGAAAAACTATAATGTATCTTTATAACATTCGAAGAAGAATGATTTTTGTTCCAAAATCATTTCCTTCTAAAAATGTAGAATTACAAATGCTATTCGATGTTTTTCCTCTTGATCCATTTTAAGGTACCCGAACACATTGAAATTACCAAATTCGATAACAAAACATATTTTTTATTTTATTGAATAGAGATATCTTTTGGCTTTACAAAACATTCTGCGCTTTCTAGAGGCCAAACTACAATTAGTTTTATAAAATTAGAAAACCGGAAGTAGGTCTTTAATTTACCAGAAGTGGGCATTTAAATTGTTTAAAAGCTATCATGGCGAGTCTGATAACTCACAAAATGTTATAAATATATTTCTATAAACTTTTTGAATATTATATTTTTATTATTTTCTAGAGAATGTACAAAATATTTCTTAATGTATAAATATTTTTTGAGTTATATCTCGTTATATTGAATTTAAATAACGGTCTCATGAAGAATGTTACGTTTCTTATAATATTTACTCGATCAGCTCTAAAATTTTTAATGTTTAATAAACCAATAAAATTTTAGTACATTCTCTAGATAAATGCATTTAATTTATTTTAATAGTACTTTTATGATATAAGTTTACTACTTTTTTCTCTAAAGCTCTTTTGCTTTGAAGTTTTTAGAAAATTCTGCTATTTCACTTAACTGTATTTTTTGAAAATTTTAGATAATTTTTGAAAAATATTGTTAGTTAAATGTTAGTATTTATTGCTATTGGTTCCTAAAAATTCATTTATAATGCTTAATATGGTATTTTTTGAAAAAGTACTCCGAATGTGTTTAGATAAACTTAATTTGATGTTTGGGAAATCCTTATTATATGTTGAATTTCCTAAAAGAGATTAATATTGTTCAAGATCTTCAGCAAAAAAATACTGAAAATTTCTCAATGTTCTACCTTTTTATTTAACTGTTATTTATTTTAATTAGGCTAAGCTATATTAGAGTTTTAAATCTACACACAAATATTTTTAAATTATTCACCCTCTAAATGAAAAAAATATTAACATCAAAATTAATCTGATGAAATATAAGATCTTTTTATCCGTATTTATTATCTGCTAGGGAAAAAATTATTTTTACTGTCTTATAAATTCTTTAATTCGTACATAACATGTACATCCGTGGTTATCAAAACTTTGTGAAATATTATGTGTGTGTGTGGGGGGGGGATATAAAATCTTTATATTCCACATATTTTATGTGTTATACCTTTTTCGTAATTATTCTTCTTTCCTTTTAAAAAAGTACTTTACTTTTTATTCTGTACAATTTCTTTCCTTTTTTATTCTTTAAAGAAAATAAAATAAAAATAATTTTTAAGCCTAACAACTCCACTTTTTTAATATTTAAATGGATTGGAAGTAGGATTTTACAATTTAAGATTAAATACTAAAAATAATGAATGTACTTTTATCAGATCCAAAACTCAAAATGCATTATATTTATTTAAATAGTATGAAGTAATTAGGAATAGAGATAAGCTTTCAAAATCATACAAGTCTGACATTAAAAAATAAAAACAATTTTTAAATGTCTCATTAAATTACTGCCAATCAAGTATTTGGGGTTTCTCAAGTAAATTAAGAAAATAAACACACATCGTGGTTGTGAATTGGATTGAACAAAATACAATTCCATAGTTTTCTTGTTGTATTAGTTTGGCTTTTATAAGCTCATCTAAAATTAATCATTACTAGCTGGTATACCATTTTTTGCACGGGTGTATTGAAAAATTAAACAATTCAGATTGAAGGAAAAAGAAGTTTTTAATGAGTTAAAATGTTACGTGGAATTGCAGATTAAACAAAAAAAAAAGCTTTTGCATATCTCAGCTGAACAAAAAAATCATATTTATTAAATTTAAAGTCTAAAGGTCTAATAGCTGATAAAAAATTATTTTTTTATTTATAATGCCCGGTAACTCTATTGTGGGTCAATTTTTGAAAACACCTTCCTAAGCTGATCTCTGTTTAGCAAAAGTAACACATTATTACAAATTTTGTTTAATGAACGCTTAAAATATTGTAAATTTATATCTGGATGTGTAATACATTAATATTACTTTCTGTTGCATTTATTTTATGTTAAAATTGTAATATAGGCCAGCAGCCCCGTTCCTTACATTAAATGGCGATTCAATGGAAACATTGCGAAATGGTAGTGATAGAGCCAAGTTGGCATCATTTTTGGCGGCCACGGTGGCAACTTGGCTATTGATTGAACGATGTGAATTTGCTTTGCAGTAGCGTCACCAGGAGGGGAACTGCAATAAAGAGAGTAGCACAAAAACCTCTTCCACAAAAAAAATCATAAACATGCGAATTTTCATAGTAATCGAGTGAACGGTGTTGGAGTTGAAGTGATTTCATATATACAAACCTTCATTTATATATATATCATTTATATATATAAACATACATTTAGCATTATTTCTGAGTGTGTATTTTCATTCGAATCAAGGAATTTTCATTTGAATCACATCACAGTACAATTTAATTATCCATAAAAAATATAAATATGTCTTTGAACATTGGTCTGACAAATAATATCACAACAAATGTATGAACGTAACACATAGAAACATTTATTTATATATATATATATATATATATATATATATATATATATATATATATATATATATATATATTATATATATATAAAATGACATAGAAAATGAAGAATATTAATGATTTTATTTTTACAGCAGCTAATGTAAATTTGTAAAATTATCTTTAATTTAAGAAATATTTTTTTACTCAATGAAATAACTTTTTATAAAAAATTCACTTATTTTGGAATATATATATAGTTGAGATAACGGTTGAACTCTCTTACTAGATTAATTTTTCTAATTAATTTCTAAAAATGTAAATTCTTATTAAAAATTTTTTCTTTACATTCTTATTTATAACAAATATTAATAGAGGGGTTGAAACTCTTTTGTTCACACAAAAGTATCTTGAGAAGCCATCTGTATTAAAAAATTTTATTTTCAATGTTTAAAAAATTTTAAACTATTATGTAAGTAAATAAGATTATATTTTTGTTAGCAATTATTTAAAAGTAGAAAATTTAAAGGCTATTTTTGAATTCACTTAAAGTATTAACACAAGAAATAGAAGTTGCACTATCTAATTTATTTCATAATACGATATATATTTACGATATATTGCTAAATAATTTATATTACAATAAATTTGAAAAATTGGGTTTCTCTTTAATTATTCTATAGATTCACTTGCACTGTAGAACACATGAATCATGAATTATTAAGCATATAGTTGGATTAATAATGGATTGAAATAGACTGCTAAATTACTTACTCGGCCTTTAATTAAGTACAAGATATATTTGAATAGCAATGGAATACATATATTCTATCACAATATTATGAATATTCCATATATTTTAATGCAATGGTACATTAATTTTCTTTCTAATGTTATGAGTTTAACCTAATATCTACAACTATATATGTTGTAAAAATGAAAAAAAAAGTCAAATCAAAATATTTTTATCTGACACGGGAAAAAAAAACGTCACAGTGAATAATTACTTATAAAACAATCAGCTTGCACTATTCTAAATGAGAATAATATTAAAAAACATACAACTTCATAATTTAAAATGAAATGTAATTTTTCATTAACATTGAACACCTCAAATAACACTTACAAAACTAAAAAAGTTATGAAACATTACTAAAGCATTAAATTATGAATGAAACACACAAAATAGCTTAAAGAAGCTATTTTATCAAAGAAAATACAACATATTTGTTATAATTTCTATTTTCATGGATAAAAAACTGTTTGTACAGTTTATATCAGTTAATTTAAATTATTTCCACTGTCAAAAATGATTTGTGACACCAGCGTCTTGTGCTTTCACTTACTAAACAGTTAAAAAATATTAGCAGCTCAGCTGAAAATAAAGAATCATGTACCCTTTTTGACTATCGTCCATCTAAGGTAAGGCTTCTTCAGATCACGAAGCTCTAAGTCAGTTATGTGAGTCTTTAATGTAGTATTTGTAATACTTTTTAGAGTTCTTGATTTTGCAAATCAACATTAAAAAAACACACACAACGTAGATTTAAATTCATTCATACTTCCGATTCTCCGACAGACAATTCTCGAATTTTTGGCAATGGAGTTTGAAAACTGACACTTCTGCTGTGAGAGGGCTTTTTCACGATGAGTTGAGCTGTAGAATGCTTCTTTTCGTATCTGGCGGACAGTACGAAAGAAGCCGATTTCTTCTTTTGGCCCAGGAACGAGAGCATTGAAAGTTTTGGGAAATAAGCTAACACAACACCTAGCAAGACGGTCACAATGACAGCACTGGCCACAATCACAGCTTTTACTGGATCAGGAAATTCAGCTGAAATATAAATGTTATTCATTAGTTTGGGTCCATATATAGCTTAATTGAGTTAATTTTATATAAGCCGATAATAGAATTATATATATATATATATATTGGATTACTTAAAACTCTAAGTTGAAAAGAAAATTTAAACCCTTATGAAATTGCTGCGAGCCATAGTAGGTGTTTATTGTTGAAATCGAGAATTGTTCCTCTTAAGTTCATTTTGAATTTTCTCTTTAATCCTCAAAAAACTACTCAGTTGTTATCTTTGTTGTGTGAACTCTGTTATATATAAGATAATTTTCGAAAATTTTAAGGCATTGGAAAAATAAATATTTTTACATATAAAATAATAAAAATTAAAATAATATATTTTTATCTTATATTGAAATTTCACGACCATCCATCACCAATAGCCTGACTTGATCTAGAACTAATATTTCCTGCAAAGAAAATGTTTTATTTCTTCTACTATACTTTGAAACCTAAAGCTGAAAATGTGTTTCGTAAATGACAAAACAAAACTTCGTTGTTGATTAGATAGTTTTCGAAAAATTTAGGGAGTCAGTAAGTAATGTTAAAGGATATATATATATAATATATATCAGGTTTGAAAAGATTAGCTTCAAAATTAAGGGAGTAAGAAATAAAAATAGAGCGAACTCTTTATCATCGCGTAAGGATTTGTGGGTAAATAAGCCTATTTAAAGGTGGAGCGAGCGCTGACGAAGGCGAACGCGTACTGGAAAGCTTCAGCTGGTGACTCCTTGTCGGATTACTGTCTAATGTTCTTACTTGGTCTATTGTTGCCCAAGGGCTGCTATGTTGGATTTTAGATGATTACGGAAGAATAAAGAGTATTTGTTATAGATGATGCCCTCCTCATTTAACCAGCAGGCCTGGGGCCTGTCATATATATATATATATATATAAGTATATGTATCTTATATTAATTCCAACATTTTTCTGTGTTTAAAAGTATTTTCATTACAGTGGCTGTCCTTCATCATTAGGCAAAGACATCCCGATAAAAGTAAAAGGGGAAACACGTATACTATTCCAGTTACATTTGCACTCAAAATTAATTAATATTTAGTTGAAAGGAGAAGTGGAATTTCTTTTAATGGATCGCAAATACATTTTTATGAGTGATTTAAAAAATTTAAACGGGAAGAAAAAGCAAAATGTATAAAGAAAGCCAAAAGAAGCCATTGAGGTCTGCTTTAAATAAAAACAAACATATTGCTCATTAGTATCAGTATAATTGTTATTATATATATGTGGATCTCAATAAATCTATTCACTTCCTCTTAATGCAGATTTAATTGAATACAGGGATAACGCGCGGGCTTGTATTTAATCAGATATGTTATCAGTGGTGACTATGATGATACCAAATATTGTCAGATATTGATTATTATGAACTATTACAAAGGTCATGAATATTCAAATTGACTGGCATTTGCTGTACGTCCACTTGGATGTTTTGCAACTAACTGTGTATTATTATGATGGAAGATTCCCAATTATTATTTTAATACCGTGTTTAGTATATATTATCTCAAAAACACTTCAGCTTTAAATATTTATACTTGACTTTATTTTTAATTTAATTACGATTTTATTCCTTTTAAATCAAACAAAATCAATGGGTTTTTTTGTGAGACTTTAAAGTATTCTTCAAATAATAATACACACTCATACCAAATCTGCAGACTAATCAAAATAATGTTTATTCCAGAAATACAATTCGTACACAGAAAACGTTATTAATAAAATCTATTTTGATAAAGAGAGTTTGAAGGACAAAATAACAAATGTGAAATTTTAGACATTTTTCAACGCGGATATAAACGTGTTCGTAAAGAGCTTGGAAAAACAAATCAATCTTAATCAACAAAGCAGATCGTAAATAAAGTCATAAATTTAGTATCCTCCTTATGCAAGAAATCATAAATTACAAAATAGTCAGTACAAGGATGACAACGTATTTGTAAGACCATAGCTACCTTTGGACACCGAAATAAAACACTGATGTCTCAAGATTAAAATTTCCAATCCATTTAAACGTGCCTTGTGGTATTTCTTTTCTAGATGATTCGCGAAGACTTGGATGACGGTTTGTTTATTGTTAACTTCTGCAATAACCCTGCTCGGTGTTTTTGGGAGTTCAAGAAAAAAGATCAGTCATAATTAGTTCAAATTATAATTTATTATTATTTCTAATTGAAATTGAAAACAACTCAGGGTAGGAAATGCACACTACTACTAAGTATAAAAACAATCACCCGGCAATAAGAACATTTGAGTATAATCTAATTCACTTACTCTTAGAACAGTTTGGACGTCTACGGCCTAATTCACAGTAATTCTGTTATTGGTTGTACCAACTCCAGTCGTTATTATTAATCTCTATCTTATGGCTTAATCCTCAATTAGCGATATTTGATCATCCAGGAATTACTCGTCGACTAACTCTCGACTAGCTCCCAACTACTCTCCACTAACTTCAATTACCCAAAAGTCAATGCGTAAATAGAACCATTCATTTGAATAAACAAAGCCTTCTTTGGAAGAAAATTTTCAATAGAACAACAGTTATAAAGAAATAAATTTACCTCAAGAGGAAGAATGACATGTTCGCGAATAGACCCGTTGCACATTATTATTGGCCGCTATTTCTATCCGAATCGAAGTCCATTAAGCCTAACAAAAACATCTCATTAGCTTTAAGCTATATTCAGATGGAGAAATTGACAATCATCTATCTGTAAATGTGTCTCTAAATACTGAAGCACAGTAATACCCCGACGACTGGCGTTCCAAGTCCTGAGTGGCCCTGCATCAAAGATTCCTTGGGGGCCCTCTTTAGTGCTTCTTAAATCTCGTCGATTCGACATTCTTTTTTCTTCTTC
>BMAO01018146.1:0-100398 GCA_019973975.1 Trichonephila clavata | reverse complement strand
TACAAAATGAATTCTTACAATCCACCCGACAACAATCTTTGAAGTATTATAAGACAAGCATGGACCCTTCTCCAATAAAAATTTCAACAATAATATGAACAAAAGTAAACATTAAAATTTTATGTATGAATTTAATTTATTTATTTTGAAACACTGTAATAAGATTAAATTAAACATTCGAATTCACACGATTCCTTAAATTATATCTCTGTTCCACACCAACATTTTTTACCTCTGTATCTACTGTTATATTTTCATCCAAATTGTTCAAATGCAAATATTTAAATCTTTTTATAAAAGGAATCATTCGGTTGACATGTGTGTTAAATTTCTTTCTCAGGTGCTCGACAAGCTGAACTCTGTAATTCACTTTGGAAAACCGTTCTACAACTCTATAGGGACCTTCGAACTTGGGTCTGAGTTTTGGAGACAATTTAGATTTAAGGTTAGGTGTCCTGATAAAACATAAAGAACCAATTTGATAATCGTAATGATGCGACTTTGTATTCTTTGAGCTAAGAGCGATGTGCAATGCTTCTTGATTTTTCAAATTATCTAGGACCTTCTGAAAAATACTCTCTAATGAAGGTAAAAGTCTTTCGACGTATTCATACGTATTTTGTGATGTATCAGAGATCTTTTGATATGTGTACGACAGACGAATGTCTCTGCCGTGTTCTAAAAAGAAGGGCGAAGTGAAAGTGGCCTCGTGAATTGCGGAATTCAAAGCTAACATAGTGTGTGGGAAATGTTCATCCCAGTCGTTTGTGTCATGAGTGATTGCTGCAAGGATGTTAGCCAGCGATTGATTTGGCTTCCCTACTCTTCAATTTACGTGAGCTGAATAAGTTGAAATATGTCGTTTCTGGATACCCATGACTCTACAAAATTCCAGGAACTCAGAACTTTTAAAATAAGTGGCGTTATCGACAACAACTTTTGAGGGCAGCCCCTGTGTGTACAATATAATTATCAAAGAAAGCTTTAGATATGGTGCTGGACTTAAGATCAGGAAGTGGGACGATATGAATGTATTTGGTGAATGCATCTATCATAGAAAAGACAACTATTCCCGTTAAGCGTGGTTTTTAAAGGACCAAAAATATCAATATGACAAGTTTCACCTGGTACATGACTCTGTTCCATCGGCTGGTGTGGGGCTAGTGGAATATTGAAAGCATTTTTTCGAGTTAAGCAAATGATGCAAGAACGAACAAAATTCTTAGCATCCTTGTACATATTAGGCCAAAAAAATGTTTCGCTAAGTCTCTGATAAGTCTTGAAAAATTTAAGATGCCCTCCATATTCCGAATGAATTGATTCCAAAACTTTCGCTTTAAGACAATGAGGAACACAAACTTGTTTTCTCATGGCAGTTCTGGGTGACTTGTTTGGGCGCTTAGAAAAATGATATAGCACTCCCTCCTCATTAATAAAATAACTGCTAATTCGTGGGCTAAGATCTTTATTATTAATGTTATGTAGGATGTCGTTTAACGATTCGTCGCTTTTCTGCAATTGTATGAGATCTTCAGAATCAGGTAAAGCTAAAGTAATAGTGTTGACATAACGAGATAAATGATCGGCGACAGAATTCAAAGAGCCTTTCACGTAATGAATTTCATAATTAAATTCTTCAAGTGACAATTTCCAACGTAGAATTTTAGAAGAGGAATTTTTATTAGATAAGAACCCTACTAAAGTCTTGTGATCCGTAAAAACTTTAAACTTCCTCCCCAAAAGAAAAGGACTAAAAAAAATTTAGAGCTGTGTAAATTGCGAAAAATTCGAGGACCGTGGCGTTGTATTTAGATTGCGAAGGATTCAACTTTTTGAAAAAAAATATAAAGGTTTAACTTCTGAACTAGGAAACCTCTGTTCCAAAGCAGCCCCGATACCCGAGGAAGAAGCATCAGTCGTGACTTGCAATTCTGCGGCAAGATCAGGTAGAGCCAAAACAGGTGGATTTAGAATAGCGTTCTTAATATCATCGAATGAAGCCTGAGCTTCCGAAGTCCATTCAAAAGGAGTATCTTTTCGCAAAAGATTCTATAAAGGCAGTGTACGTTTGGCAAAATTTTTAATGTACCTTCTATAGAAATTACAGCATCCTAAAAAAGATTTTATTTGTTTCTGATCTATCGGAACAGGAAACTGATTAATTGTGATCGTCTTATCCTTATCAATGTGTATACCCTCCGGTGTGACAACAAACCCCAAAAATTTACATTTCTTAGTTAAAAACTGGCACTTAGCTGGATTGAATTTAAGATTAGCTTTTTCGAAACGCTCTAACACTTTATTAATTAATTCGAAATGTTCTTGGATGCTTTTTGAAAACAAAATTATATCGTCTATGTAAACTAGAGCGCCGTTGTGAAGTAAATCTCCTAATATTTCCTGCGCTATGGATTGAAAAGCTTTAGGGGAATTTTTAAGACCAAAACAAAGTCTTATAAATTCGTATTTAACACCGTCAGGTGTAACAAAAGCCGTTTGATGTCTATCTCTATAATGAAGTGGTATTTGATTAAATGCGGACTTCATGTCTAAAGCGGAAAAATAATTCGACCCCGACATCTCATGAAGAATGTCGTCCAAAGTAGGTATAGCAAAATCCTGAGTCAACGTAATTTCATTCAACTTCCTAAAATCTAGAACTAAACGCCATTTATATCTCTGTCTGACAAATAAAGCAGTTGTGTTATACTGAGATCTGGATTTTGACAGAATGTCCGCATTCTCTAAATCGGATATTTGTTTCCTAAATTCGTTTCGGAGGTTAAATGGGATTTTATAAATCGGACATCTAATTGGGTAATTATGCCGCAATAATATTCTATGATGTTCTGTATTAGCGGCGGATAATTCAGCGGTTGATCGAGCGAAAGCATTTTTGTGTTTTAATAAAAGTTGCATTAATTTACTCTTTGTTCTAGGATCTAATCCAGAGAAGTTAAAGTCTTTTTCAGATAATTCAGGTAATGTATCTTGTGATATTAGTAAATCAACCGAAAATTCTTCATAACTATTAACAGTGCAAATTCTCATATTTTTATTTAAAGTTACAATGTGTTCTGAATTATTCGTAACTTGTAACTCGGTTGTATTAAGTTGAGAATCAAAAGTGACATGCGGTGAATTTATGTGTATACCCTTATTTTTTAATTTAACAGCACCAACAATATTCACAACTACACTAGAATGAGGCAAAACTGGTACCTTAAAACGAACATTTTTAACCTGCTTTGGACCAACTAGCTTTCATGGCCCGGCGTTGCACGGGCTTTTACCGAGTGCATACATATGTGCATATGTGAAATTAACATGGGGATTAAGTTATACCGAGAGTATAACTTAATCCCCATGTTAATTTAATCTTTTCTTTCTGACGCCAACACTTTTGTGTGGTTTTGACGCGTACGATGTGAGTGCATGACCCGTGAGTGCTTGTCATGGCTTTGCCGCTTAACATTTTCCCTTCTCTTCACAAATTCAACACCTCCAATATTATTTTTCGAAATTACTTTGATTTCTTTGTTTCTTTCCTCTCCGCTTAGCCCGGCGTTGCACGGGCTTTTACCGAGTGAATAACTTCACCCTCATGGAAATTTCGTGTTCCCCTCAGGCCGATAGCACTTGTGTGTGTGTGTGTGCGTGCGATGTGAGTGATTTCCTTAACAATGTCATAAAAACTCAATTTTTCGAAATTTGTTCTTGCGTTGGTGTGGTGTGGTAATTATTAAAGATGGGTGAATGCTCAGGTGTCGTCCTCGTCACTTGAGCATGGTTGAAAATTTCGAATTCCGTCACCAAAAACCCTTGAATAGGCAAACAGTGCTAATTTAAAAATCACCCACTCACTTTCCAATTCTTTCCTTTTCCTGAGTGAATAATTTCATCCCCGTGGAGATTCCGTGTTTCCCTCAGGCCGATAGCACTTGTGTGTGTGTATGCGCGCGATGTGAGTGATTTCTTTAACTATGTCATAAAAACTCCTTTTTTCGAAATTTGTTCTTGCGTTGGTGTGGTGTGGTAATTCTTAAAGATGGGTGAATGCTCAGGTGTCGTCCTCGTCACTTGAGCATGGTTGAAAATTTCGAGGTCCGTCACCAAAAACCCTTGAATAGGCAAACAGTGCGAATTTAAAAATCACCCACTCACTTTCCAATTCTTTCCTTTTCCTGAATGAATAATTTCATCCCCATGGAAATTTCGTGTTTCCCTCAGGCCGATAATACTTGTGTGTGTGTATGCGCGCGATGTGAGTGATTTCTTTAACTATGTCATAAAAACTCCCTTTTTCGAAATTTGTTCTTGCGTTGGTGTGGTGTGGTAATTCTTAAAGATGGGTGAATGCTCAGGTGTCGTCCTCGTCACTTGAGCATGGTTGAAAATTTCGAGGTCCATCACCAAAAACCCTTGAATAGGCAAACAGGGTGAATTTTAAAATCACCCACTCACTTTCCAATTCTTTCGTTGCAATTTTTTATTTCCCGGAAACGAAAATGTAGTTTTTTTAAAAATAGTTGTATGCTGAAAAAAAGACAGAAAGTATAAATTTTTCAAATAACAAAATTTCACTACTATTTTAATTCTTGAAGTAAAATTGTGAGAATTGTTTGAAATATTCGACACGGGGAAAAAAGTTTCATGCAATTACGCATTATTTTAAAGTAAACTATAAGTTTTATGAAAGAGAACAAAAATTTCGATACTGATAAATATTTTAAATGAATCTCAGAAATGCATTGAATGCATTTTAATTTTAAAAAAATATATTAATTTAAATCCATTATCAATAAATACTAATAAAAAAATTCTACAGATAGCTCTTGAAACATTTGGATGTTTGATTAAACATATATAAGTGTTAAAAATCCACTTTTGGGGGAAAACCTAGTTATATGCTAACATTCACTGAAAAAAACATTCAAAAAGAAAAAAATACTATTTGATAAAAACATTTAATTTTTTTAATTTTAATTTTATAGTTTTCCCATTCCACTCTGTGTTAAAATTATTTAAACACGTATCTGCGAAAAAAATTATATTATACAAAACTAACTTATTAATTATTTTTAATAAAATTGATTAAAAATGCTCATTTAGCAATTAATGGTGACATACCATTTGCTTACATAATGGCAGCACTGAAAATGAAGTAAATTTCAGATCAGTGGGGATGCAGCAAGTGAATTCAATCATTGAAGAAGAGAGAATTAATTTACGGGTGGGAAAAATAAGCAGAAATGAACAAAATCGAATTGTTGAAAAAGATAGAAATTACTTTGAATGATTAAAAATCAGAAAAAAACCTTTCTGAAGGCAAAGAAAAAAAAATGAAAAGTACATTAAAATAACAGAGGATCATGTTAAAATAAGTATTTATCAGTAATATTAATTTACGTGGGAAAAATTAGCAGATATGAAAAAAAAGAGATCATCCACGATTCGAACTCGCAGAGACACGATCTGCTTTACGGTGTAAATGAGAGAAGCGAAGCGCTACCGACTGTGCTACAGGGACCCGTAGCGAAAGATGAAAATAGGCAACAATAATGAATGGGAGGACGAAAAAGTAATTTTTTCACTCGCATTTTTTTTTACTCGCCAAAGTTACTGCTTTCCCCCTGTTTAAAGCAGAATTTTTTAGTGTAACCCTTGAGTTAGGGGCGGTCGAAGGCGAAACAGGTCAACTGTCTTTGGCGCAAAGCTAATTTTCGACGCCAATGTTTGGCTAAATGTAAAATCGCGTATTTTGAATTATTTTAAAAATCATTACCTTCATTTTAAGGACATAATTTTTACGTTAATGCTCTCAAACATCACCAAATATTTGCAAAAATAACGTACTTTGAAATAAAAAATGTACAAATTACTACTTTTTAATTTATTTCTCAAAAAAACATAAGTTTACGAAAATCACAATTTTTTTTATTAAAATCCGTAATTTTGAAGCAATTTTTTCAATCTTCGTATATGTTACGGATAATATTACTGTACACAAGGAAAAAAGATTTTGTGAGAATATCTTCATAAATGACGAAGTTATTCAATGTGAAGTAAAAATTAAGACTACTTTTTAAAAATTCTTTAAAAAAACAGTTTTGGGAATTTTATTTTTTAAATGAATGGATCTAAAAGAGAAAGGCTTGAAGTTAATTAGTGTAGAATATCGATTTAATAAGACGAAAAGTAATTCATGCCCAACGATTTAGAAATAATTTTCATAAAAACGCATCAGTTTTAACACAATTTTAAAAAGTTCGAAAAAAATAGAAAATATCGTTATTTTACAAAAAAAATTATACCGTGTCGTGGCGAAATAAATGATCTTTCCGATTCTGTAATTATTTTTTGTCTAATTTCGACACCGAAAATTAGAGGACAATTTGAATATGGTGGAAAACGTAAGATTACCGCTCGGCCGAAACGGAAGGGAAGTTCCGCCAAATAAACAACCGGCAGGAGTAAAACAATTAGGCGTTTTAAGGTTTTTAATTAATATCTTTTTAACTAATTACAATATCGGAGTATAAATGGGCAATACGGCTTCCCCGGAAAATTCCCGATCTTTTGGTACCTTCCGCGACTTTCTGCGTGGTGCGGTTCGTGAGAAGATAGACGCACATACATACATAGATAGATACGTTTGTTTACCTTCGAATTTTAATAGTGTAAGATAATAGTTTTATTTTCCAAAATTCCAAAAATATCATACGCAGTGTCATTTTGCAACGAAATTTCACAATTAACAAATGGAAGGGAATTCTCAGCTATTTTCAAACAATTAAATTTCGTATCTAACATCGCGTGCCTAAGCTTAATAAAATCGAAACCCAAGATCTCTGTGTAACTAATATTTAATTCCTGCTTAGTGATAAAAAAAATTTGCTCACAATGAAATTCCCCCAAAACCAAATGTATCTTGTAACAACCCACTATTTCCACTTCCCCGTTATTTGCTGCCTTGATTTTTACTAGAACTTCCAATGGTTTCATATATTTATTTTTTATTTAATCGAAAAGAGAATTTGATAACAGTGAAACAGAAGCTCCAGAATCAATTAAAATATTGAACTTATGACCCCCAGAGTTTGCCTCGACAATCGGTAAATTAACATTGCAAATTGGAGAGAGAGCGCTCAATTGCCCGTCTTCTAATGACGTCTCTCTCCTCGAAAGTTTAAGTTCCCTGCGTTCCTTTGACCGTGAAAATATGTTTGAAAACCACCCCGAAAATTTCCCGAGGACGGTGATTCATAAATCACTCCCCTGTTCGGCGTGACATTGTATCTCCCCCTTCGCGAAGAACCGTTTCGACCTCGCGAATTTCCCGTAGACCCAAGTGTATTCTCTGTGAGGCTTTCATCTCTCATCCGTTTTCGGCATTCGTTTTGTTTATGACCTATATGTTGACAATAATAACATCGAAATGAAACGGGGTTTCTGCGAGGGAAATTTCTCGATGAATCAGAGTGATAGGCATTTACGGAGCCCTTGGTTTGTTGTAGTTTACCCACACTTATATTTAAGTCTTGTATGCGTTCTGTAAGAGCTGAAATAATCGCTGATTCTCTGCTATTTTCCGTCGATCCCGCGCGATCGTTTGTCGCAATTTCATTAAGTCTCTGATGCTGCTCCTCTAACAATGCGGCCGAAATGGACCATTCAAATGTCATGGGGTCCCTCTCCAATACGAATCTTCGTATATCATTCTTCAACCCACTAATGAATCTAGATTGCAAAAGTTGATCGTTCGCCTGTCTGACTGCAGATGATGCCACAACGTCATTTGACTCAAAAACCTGATTTCCCAATTTTTTGATTCTGGATGCGAATTCCTGCACAGTCTCTGAAATTCCCTGCTGACAAACGGAGAACAGTTGAAGTTTCGTGGACAATGGAACTGTGCATTCAAATCTCTTAAGGAGAATTTGAGACAATTGTTCAAAATCGTAAATATCATTATTGCTGGGGTCAGAAAAAAAAATTCTTCTGCTACACCCGAAAGTTTGAGTTTCAAAATTGCAGTTTTCTCATTATCTGCCCAATTGCCCAACTTCGTTAATTTTATTTAGAAATTTCCTAACACTCGAACACTCACTGCCCGCAAAATGTGGGATCAACTCAATTAAATTAAACCGATCGGAAGTAGTCTTTAATTGAACAGGATCGACCTGACGAGAACGAGGCATTATGCGAATTCTATCTAAAGCCGACGAGTTTCAATTAAGACAAAAATTATCGACAGAATAAAGTTAAAAAAAAATTATGTTGACATTCTTACAAAAGAGGAGAATCCATCTTTATCCAATATACCAGTGAACAAATACATGAGAACAATATGGGATCGAGAAAAAAAAATTCTTAACTTTTCATCTACTGAGAGAAAAAAAAATTAAACTTGCGAGGAAAAAATTTTGCTTTAAAGTTAACGCCAATGTATTCAACATTACAACAATCTTAAATTTACTATACATTCGAACACAAAACACAAAACATTAGCGATTGCCCAAATTCATCTAAAAATTATTCACGGCGTGAACGAAAGAGGGAAAAAAAAATTTTCCTCGAATCCTGGTCTCTCGGCACCAGATGATGCAGCGCTCCTAATACTGCTTTAATTTAACATCTTATGATTTACGCAGGTTCGATTATTTGACTTATGTCTGCATCATGATAGTGGCTAGTACTTTAAATCATAATTAAAGACAACGCAAAATTAATGAATTACTCGGATTAAAATAAAACAAATTCGTTTATTACATTTAAAACACATTGCGAAATTAGAACTTAGATTAAACACTATTAAAATTTAAGAATAAGAGAACTCTGAACAACATTTCACTTATCTGAAGCGGAGGCCGGCATGGTGTAAAAAGTTAGATTAGTTTTGTTTCTTTTTCTAATTTGAAAAGTGTAGAAGTAGAAGTTTTTGAGAAATGTCTCGGCTCCTGCTTTTAAGTGAGGGCAAATTACCCCTTTTTGCATCCGCGAGCCCTTTGGTCTCGCCTAGTCATTGGTCAGGAACCAAGCGCAAAGTTACAAAAGTCGAGACTCTCTTTCAATTTATGAGTCCATTCAACTTTCATGACCGTGCGCTGGGACCCCCACTTAGGAATCCGACAACATCCTGTCAACAATAAACAAGGGGAATACACAAATTAAATGTGTCTTGGGGGCCATCTTCAAACCCGATCAGCATCTAAGCCTTCCAGCCTCCAAGCCACCCATCACTACTTTGTATTTTAATAAATATATTTATTAATAAATATAAAATATATTTTTACCTGTTTGTGCAAGTTCTTTTTATTATTTAATTAACTAAACAAAAGTTTGCTTTAAAGTTTAAAGTTAACTAACATATTTTAGCTTTGTTTGCATGCTGTCTATAAAATTTCACTTAAAATAAATAAAAATTCGATTTGAAATTCTTACATTCCTGTTAAAGTGGATGGCTTACATCTATCCAAAATCCTTCGAGAAGCGAGGCTTGCTTTGAAAAAATGAACTTAGTTGGGTTGGGACCCCGTTTTAATTGCCGACGACTGGTAAAAAGTTGGTGATCAAAGTTTGCCTCTTCAAAATGATCCGAACATAAGAATGAGTGAGGAAATGGCTTGAAATTTTCACACCTCCTCATTTTGGTTGGAAACTTAAAAAAGGATTTGTTATTGCACTCTTCCTTACTCTTAATATTTGTGCAGCCATATGCAGCGCAATAAGCCATTTCAGAACGTATAATTTGTAAGTAAAGTAGAAATGGAAAAAGAAAAAAAACAAAGTTTTAGTTTTGATTTAAGCGGGAAACAACGAAAACATAATCACGTGCGAGCCTCATCCCATGATCATGACGTCACAGGAATTGAGCCAATTCCTATTATAGCCAACCCTTTGGCGTAGATTTTTTTTTCAAGTCAGACTAAAATGGCACCAAGGCGCGTTTTTCAAAGCCCAGCTCAGGTAAACTGGGAAAAATGTGACGTTTTGTCTGAAGGAGCAAAATCTGGAAAACATTGGAATTTTAAGGTGTGTAAAATTTAGCTTCAGAAACAGGAGGTACGTTTTAAAAATTACGGAACAATTCCGTAAAAAATTTACCTTTTGAAGTATAGAAAATGGAGAACATTCCGAAAAAAAAAAGGAATTGATGTTCGAAAGAGTAATTTTAAAAAGATATTAATAAAAAATTCAGTAAAATCTCGGCTTCTGAACATAGGAAATTGAAGGTATTTTAATGGACTAGTTCTACTTTGTAAACAACAACATTGAGTGGAACCCTCACTTACTTCCGGTGTAATGTTAATCTATGGGAAACATCGAAATTCAACTGAGTTCTTCAAACTTTTAATGCAAGTTTTTGAAACTTTTTTGCACTATATGTATAGATAATGAACTGTAGATTTTAGATTCAGGATTTTATAGTATTTATTTCAGTATCTTTTCTAAAATACCTTGTTAATTTTTTAGCTCAAAGCAATGGCGATTTGGCATTAACCAGAAGAAGAAAGGGTACTAATGACTGTAGCGCCTCCATAGTAAGCCTTACGGTAGAGAACTAGTCCATAATTAAAAATTGATACCCGAAGATCAACAATAAAAAATTCTTTTAAAAAATAGGAAATTAAGAATATTTTGAAAAGGGAAGAAATCGAAGTTCGATGGAGAAAATTGAAATTTTTAAAACGTTAAGAACAAACTAATGAAATATTCAGTTTCTAAAAATAGGAAATTAAGGACATTCTAATATAAAAAAGATATAATTATTGTAGGCCTGCCCCTGCATATCTAGCAAATTCTATCCCTAATTTTTTTTAAAGTTTCGCAACTATTAAATTTGAAAGTTTTCTTCCAGTTAATCTTTCAACTGGAAGGAAACAAAAAAAACTTGCATTAGTTTTAACGGGCATTCAGGATTAGACCGTTCTCCAGATATAAACGCCTCCAGTTGTCTGAAATAGGGTGATGACAGGTAATATAATCAGAGGAATGACGATTCATCTGATTATGTTACCTGTTGCCACTGCTGTGGGGATTTTTGAACCTTTGTGATCTCTGCACCATTGGTGGCACTTGAAAGCATTAGTTGCTGTCATCAAGGGCTTACAAATTGCCACTCTGCTATAAATCTTCACAACATGAAGTTCCTTTTAGACAATTTTTGTTGAAACGAGGTCCTGGAGATGACTGTTCATTTCGAATGTTACCTCAGATAATGATTGCTCGTGCTTTCGGGCCACTTTGCGCTTCAAGGCCCGCCTATCCCTATCAGCAAGTTTTGACTTTAGGCCACTGTTGTGCTTTGAAGACGTTGTCTTACCCTCTTTCATGTACGCTTTCATAACGAATGATGTCGTACTACTTGCAAACCCCCAAAAGGTTTGCTGCTTCTGTAACTGATGCTCTACTTAAACGCGATCCAACAATCATTCCTTTTGGAACTGTCGTGTTTTTTTTAATCAACCATTTTTGGGGGTGATTTCAAGTGGATCTGAATTCGTGAGATCGTTTCTCATTCATTGAAAGGTTTTTCAATTGTCTTCGAAAGCCATGGCCATCATTTCGACTCCATGCTTTTGTTAATGGGATTACTTACTGTGTGGTCGGGGAGAAGAGCCACCCCATGATTGTGCGATTCACGTTTTATTGGAATCGATGGTGTTTCAAGAACAAGTGGTGCTCGGTGAACCCACCGAAGCAAGATTGAAACAAATTTTAGAGAATGGAAAAGAATACTTACCCCGAGCCATGCATATGACGGACGAAAATAGTAAACGTTGGCAAAGGATGTACAACCTGATCCAAAGTGGGTTTCCACGACATTCTTCATAACCTCCACTTCTAGTCATCCATAATTCCTCCTTCTAGCCAATCAAAAGCCCCTTCCTTCTTCTCTCTCTTCTAAAAAGCAGGGCTCAGAAGCCCTCTGCATTACACGAGACAATGGAGGCCGACAAAGCGTTTCAAGTCTACCTTGCCAAGTACCAAGAGGCCCATCTGGCCGATTACATCACGTTTATGATGCATTTTCACGCCCTTTTACAGACTTTGACACCTTCCGAAATGATTTCTCTCTACACCGTGGACCTTGGGGACCTTTTACACAAAGTGTTTCCGAATCACGAGCCCCACGATCTGCCCACGTTCGAGTGCCTCACATATTCTGAACCCTCGGAACTGTACAGCGATTACCTAGAGCAGCCGGCTACCAAAGGAAAGGGGGCCTTTATTCAAGCCCTGTGGACGGTCCTGGCCCTACCAAAGTTATATCGATTGGCGTATAAGGCTTGGAGGCGACACGGTCCTTAACAGTTGACCCCTTGGATTCTATTGGCTCAAGCCGTGTTGGATGGGTGCTACGCGTTGAAATGGCCTGAAAGCGTCTTCCAAGTGCCCGACACGTGTTCAATCTGCCTGAGTCCGATGCATTGGCGAGAAAAGACACACTGTTGCCATGTATTTCACATGCGTTGCTTACTCCAACACCTGGAGGTGAGGAATACCTGTCCCCTCTGCAGGACACCCAACCCAATACGAGCACCGTAGAGGTGGACAGGTTTCCCCAGAAAAATGGGAGAATGATTGCTGGAAAGGAGCATAGCTCGGGACCAGTAATTATTCTCCCATTTTTTTGGGCTACTCTCAATGTCAAGGTTGGAAACGACAAGAAAAAAACTTTCTTACCCACAAATTTTTTAGACTGGGTTTGAAAAGGGTCATTTTACAAGTCCTCCCCGGAACATTTTGTAAGATCCACAAAAAAGAATGTGAGGGTTTGAAATGAGGCAAATAAAATTTGAAATATCTTTGAGGCGTTTGAAATATCTTTCAGAAGCAAATAAAGTTTTCAATCAATCTCTCTAAAAAAAATTTTTTAGAGAGATGGAGTTTAAGAGCAAACTACTCGCAGCTCATCTTTTTCAAAATGACAGACACGGATGATTTGTTTAACCTGTTGTCAACACCCGGTTCATCTTTGCCATCCACTCCAATGGCTTCTCCTTCTCATGAGCCTTCTCAAGATGGGGTGAGAAATGCTGTCATTCCACGAGACTCTCGACGACGTCGTTTTAAACCTTATCGACGACCTCCTTATGCCTATCGATTTCCCCAGAACCATGCCCAAGTCTTTTTCCATACTCACGGCCTGGCCGTGTTGTGTCTCCGAGACCATGGTTTCACGCTCACCAATGGTGTCGCCTCTTATGCCTTGGATCGGGTAGGTGTGAATGAATTGTTCAACTGTTTACATTATCTCAATGTCTGTACCCTTTGTGTAACCGACTCTCGTTCCAAGCAAGAATTTAAAGACATTCAAGCGAGTTGGAGCTCCAGTACTTCCAAACGAACCCCCGTCATGCTCTTGAAATCCCATCAACGGGGAGGATGTCCCTTTTGCCTCCTGACGCAATGTCATCGTTGGATTGCCGTGCAAGGCATGTGTGCCATTCTCCACCAACCTCTCAACCCCATTTTTCACTCGCATCCTGTCTGAAACGTATAAAAGGAGGACTCGTGTCGACGCTTCTCCTCAGTTGCAGCATGGATACCTTCCCCGAGCACCTTTCCTCCCTCGTGGTGCCTGTGACGTTGGCCGAGAAACCTGATACGTTGGAATATGCCGCTCGGCAGGGCCAAGTTCGAGCGGGCATCCTCTACCAAGAGCCCCACGCGAAACGAGTGTTTACATTATTTTGTAAAGATCATTGGCATCAAAAAAAGACGTTTATAGACAATTTCAAGCGTGCCGTCAAGGAGGCCAAGCATGTCAACGAATTTAGACCCAATGATATCATGTGGGAAAAAGTGTCCAAAAGCCTCTTGAAAAATCCAGATCGTTTGCTCAAAAATACCGACAAGAGGATGGTCTACATGTATGGCAACATGGTTTTTGTCAAAAAAGATTTTACCTTTAATTTGCGAACGGTGCACCCCAACGAGGTTCATTTCATTCAAACGACGCAGGTGCCCATGCTGCTGTACGAATTGCCCCCCTCCAGTCTCAAGTGCCGAGCCCAACCCAATGTGGCGAGGAGGAGTTTTGAGCCCTATGACCAAATGGTCTACCATCGAACCATCTTGGAGCCCCACACGGCGTATCCGATCCCAGCTGGAACCCACTACTTGATGTTGACGGTTCAAAAAACAGCCTTTGGTCTGGACATTATCCCCGAATCCCTTCTCCCTCAGCTCCTTCAGAAGGGATTCCACTTGGGGGATTTCCGAAAAATGAAAAAGTTTGATCAAACCCCCTACAAGCTACCTCCTCCTACCCCGGCTCATGGACTGAAGAGACCTTTGAAGGAGACTCGCCCACCCAAGAAACGAGGGCGCATCATGAGACCTGCGAAGATTCCAGAGCCTATACTGATTCCAGAGCCTGTGCAGATTCGAGAACCTATACAGATTCCAGTCCCTGTGCAGATTCCAGAACCTATACAGATTCCAGAGCCTGAGCTACTCTATCCACAGCCTGTGTAGATTCCAGAGCCTATGCAGATTCCGGAGCCTGAGCTACTCTATTCAGAACCTATGCAGATTCCAGAGCCAGATACTGCTTTGCTCGACCAGCTTCTATCGTCCGTCTATGGACAAGAACCCTAGGTACTCCACCTGGTCCCCTCTCTCTTTGATGAAAACAATGAGCTCATCGCCTTCCTGGATGCTTTTGAAAGAGATTTGGCGATGGAGCCCCTGGACTTGTCCATGCCCAAACTCCCCTCTTGTGTCAAACACTCTATTGAATTTAAAGCGATTCAACCCATGAATCTGTCTTGTAGATTATCAATAAAAAAAATTATTTTTTAAAAAACAAGTCTCATTCTTTGTGTCAGAATGGTACAACATTTATTGGACCAGTGTCGACATCGCACGACGATCGTGTTTGGAAATTTGGGTCGCTGGCCAGATCGAGTCACGTATAACGAGCCAGACTATCCTTACACCATCATTTTTGAGCCCAATTTTGGTGTGCACGTTCCTCGGTCGTTTGGAAAAACCGTGGTCGTGTTTACGAGTCATTTGGATTTGACGTGGGATCCAGGAGTAGATTTAAAATTCTTTCAACTGGGTCATCCCCCATCTTGCCGAGTTTGGGAAGCCCATCAACCTCAAAATGTAGAGGCCTATACGTTGAATCTCACGGACTGCACGCGCCTAGCGGATGTGTACATGAGTTTATTAACGTGTTTGGACGATTGGGAAATGCATCGAGACGAAAACCTCCCTTGGCGCCTGGTGTGTCCCCAACCCTGGAAACGGGCTTTGGAACAACACGTGGAACGCTCGCATCAAAAGGCCTTGGCCCATGGGATGCCAGTTGACGTCACGCTCCTCGAGCATATATAAGGCCATCATTCTCTCTCAGAAAAAAAGCAACATGTCCGTCTATTTTGCTCATGTCAGCGTCTTTCACCACCAGGGCAAGCCAATGCCCATCGAGTTGTCTATTGCCACCATTCCCAGGGATGGCAGTGATCCTGAAGTGCTCTGCATCACCCTCAACCATGACGGACTAAACTCCTCGCCCAAAGACATGCGATCCAACGCTACAAAACCGCTCGTCTTTGTCTGGTACGTCCCTTGCCCAAGAGTGTGCCTGTGGAATACCGGCCCTATTGTGTGAGGGGCATGTTTGATTAGCTGTCCCAAGGAAACAGAGGCCTCATAGTAGTCAAAAGCCTGAAGCAGCAAAATTTTTTTAAAGAGTTTGGACTCGTCACCGTGTCCTTGGAGAAGCTGCCCAAATTCAACACCATTTGCGATGGCACCTTTCCCAACCCCATGCATGAGGATGTGCACGAGGATGTGTCCCATTGCACCATGCTGAAATCTTTTCAATTTGCAAAATACCTGCAGCAGTTTAACAAGCTGCAGGCGGAATTGAATGACAAAGTTTCAGCTTTGATAGAGTGAAAAAAATGCCCATTGGACCGAAAAAAGGGGAACCGAGTCGAGTCGACTCAGTCCCCCTTTTTTTGGGTTAATGAATGTGCCAAGGTTGGAGAGCATCTCTTTAAAAAATTTGCACTTTTACCAACCGCTTGTATTTTTTTGCATATCAATGTTGAATAGCCAATAGAAATCTCATGATATGGATTACCAGCCAATAGGAATCGATTCACGTGACCCACCAGAGTATAATAGGCGAGACATCCGCCGCCCTTCTCTCAAATGCAACATGTCTCATCTAGCCTTTTTTGCTCATGCCAATGTGTTTCACCGTGAGAGTAAGCCTGTCCCCATCGAATTGTCCATTGCCAGCATTTCGGAGGATCCAAAAGTGATTTGCATCACCATGGATCACTCCAACCTGATCACCACCTCGAAAGACTGCCGGGCCAATCGTTTCATCAACGAACGTCTCAATCTGAAAAGCCACCTGCCTGGATCCGTGCCCCTAGAATACCTGTCCTTTTGCGTCAGGGGCAAATTTTGTCACCTGGCGCAAGGAAATTGAAGCCTCATCGTGGTCAAGGGAACCGACCAGCGCAAAATCTTCGAACAGCTGGGACTGTTTACCATAAACCTGGAGACTCTGCCAAAGTTCCAGGACCTATATGACCATACTCTGCCAGATCACCTGCACGATGAGGTGCACGAGTATTATGATATATCCGAGTGCACCATGGTAAAGTCTTACCGTTTTGCTCGTTATCTGCAACATTTCAACAAGCTGCAGGCCGAATGTAAGAAACAAATGGCTGATTTAATAGAACTTTAAAAATTAAACTTTGAACTGTGGACTGAACTGTAAAAATTGAACCGTAAAAAGGGGGACCGAGTCGACACAAGAGTCGACTTGGTCTCCCTTTTTTCGGGTTAATGAATGTGCCAACGTTGGAGGCATCTCTTTTAAAACTTGTACTAAAAAGATGCCACATGAAAAAAATAGTTTCAAGCATGGAGAGTATCAACCAATAGGAATCGTTTCACGTGACCTCATTAGAATATAAAATGTGTGCAGCTAGAAATCAGATTGCAGTCGAGTTCAGAAATTTGTTTTTTTGTTAAAACTGTCAGGTTTGGATTTGTATTGGATATTCCAAATCTGGCAGTTTTGACGGAAAAAGAATTTTCAGGGAAACAGGTAAATGCTAAATGTTTTTCGTTAAGACTGTCAGGATTTGGCGTAATGTTGGAAATTCCCAGATTCTGGCAGTCATATAGGTAAATGTTTGTAGCCAAAATCTTCAAAATCCGAAAATTGGGGGACGCATGTCGACTCGGTCCCCCTTTTTTCGGGCCCCACCAAGATTGGAATGCATCTTTTTAAAAACTTGACACAAAAAAGTGGATTCACCTGCTGGCTGCAAGTTGAGCACTCCGTGTTTCCTTGATACGTCAAGATTGGAAGGTCGTGAGATGGCAAAGGAATGATTCTCTATCTTTTCTCGACATACCAACGTTGCATTGTCTACATTTCATGGGTCGCTGCTTTCAAGACACACCAAGCTTGACATGCCTCCCTTTCATTTGTGGATCACCCCCTGACATGCCTCCATTTCATTTGTGGATCACCCCCCCCCCCCCGTTTTAATCATTCGTAGGATGAAAAATTTTCTCGCGCCCATCAAAAATATTTTTCGGAGGAAACATTTTGCTCCTGACATATGTAGGTGAACTTTGCACCTGCACACTTGCATTTTGACACAAAATGGAGGCGAAAATATTGGGGGTACAGGAATCATAGAAAAAAGAGCCATGTCAAGAGAAAAGGAGGACATGTAAAGTTAAATAGGTGTAAATGACAACAAAAATAGGACAAATGGGTACAGAAACGTAATAAAAAACAACCGTGTAAGTTTCATGCAAAAAAGACTTTGTTTCAAAAAAGGTCGTTTTCCATTTCCAATCATTTTTGGAACGGGTCACAGTGCTCGACTATTTATTGGACCGACTGCATCTCAAAAAAAGTATTTTTGAAATATTTTTATCAACATTTGTGGCGGATCTATACGCGTTTTTAAGGCCTCACAGGGTTCTTAAAGTTCTGTTTTTTAAATTTTTTGAAAAAAGTATATGTTAAAGTCTTAACGTTTCTGAGCATTTTTCTACCAAAATTTTTTTAATACTGCAAAAACTTCCGAAGTTATTGAGAAATAACTGATAAAACGTAAACAAAAACTTGCCTATGCCACGCCCACTTTTGACAGCTGGCAGAACACATTCCAAATATTTTAATATTTCGTGGATTAATTTTAGTAAAAGCGCCACGCCTAATATCAAATTCATTCTGTACGGGAGTAGGATGGTTGCAACTCAACTTTTAGTTCTGCTTTATCTGAGCGGGATTGTTTATTTACATTTCGTTCTTGGATTTTCTTGCTTTTTCATTTGTAATTAAAAACAATTGAAAATGGATCTTCCGTGCAAAAAGAGGTCATCTGGAAAAATACCAAAGAAAAGATTTCAAGGAAACAAGTACGTAAACAAAGCTTTTTCTGAAAAAGGTAATATCTCGTTTCAAAATATTTCACCTAATAAAAGTTCATCTGCTAAAAAATTACCGAGTGCACACAAGATTTCGCAGGCGTTTGAAAACGATGTTTACCTTAAATTTCAAGTTTATAGACTTATAGATATAAGTTTATTATTTCCCCAAAATGAAAAATTACTTTGTTGCTCTGTGTGCGATGGGAAAATAAAAATGAGTGAAAAATCAACTGTAGTTAATTTTAACTTGTTAATTAATTCAACTTGTAGTTAATAACTGTCTTCTACATTTCTATTCACATGCAGAAAATGTAGCATTGAGCAAAAATTAAATTCCTGTCAATTTATTGGTATAAAAAATATACCTGAAATCAATAGACGGTCTGTTTTGGCAATGCGATATATAGGCCAAGGATTGTCTTCTCTCGAGACGTTTTGTTCTCTTATGTATTTGCCAAATCCAGTGTCTCAGAAAGCTTACGACAGAATTAATGTTAAGATAGCAGATGTAAGTGAAGCGCTTGCAAATGCATCGATGAAGAAAGCGGCCGCTGAAGAAAAAATTATTGATGGCACCGTAAATTCTGTTGTAGTTAGCGGTGATGGGACGTAGAAGACCCGTGGGCATACATATCTTATTGGAGTGTGCACTTTAATTGGAGCTGACTGCGGGAAAGCCTCGACATGGAAGTGATGTCCTCTTATTGTAAAGAATGTGACTCCTATAAGGGGCCAAAGTTTGGACCAAAATATAGTGTTTTTTTGGCTAAGCACCAAACTTTCTGCAGAAAAAACCATAGCGGGTGTGCTGGAGGAATGGAAATCTGCGGAATGCAGAAAATTTTTTTTCGATCGGAACAAAAACATGGTTTGAAATACCAGTGGTACATAGGGGATGGTGACTCAAAGACATTTTCATCTATTGCCGAAAAAAAACCATTTGGGGAGAGTGTTCCGATTGAAAAAATAGAATGTGTGGGCCATGTCCAAAAGCGAATGGGTAGCAGCTTACGGAAGTTAAAAGCTTTATTGGGGAAAAAGAAACTTTCTGATGGGAAAACAATTGGTGGGAAAGGTCGTCTAACTGATGCTGTTATAAGTAAATTGACAACTTATTATGATAATGCTATTCGTGCCAATTCCCAAAATGTGAATGAGATGAGGCAAGCTGTCTGGGCTGTGTGGGCTCATACATCCAGCAAGGATGATGAACCGAAACATTGGTTTTGCCCTAAAGGCAAATATAGTTGGTGTAAGTACAATGTTTCAGTCCACAACAATGCAATGAATGAATTTTCTCACAAGAACACCTTACCAAAAGCAGTTTCTGAAGTGATTAAACCTATTTTTAAAGACTTATCACACTTAAAATTGTTAAGAAGGTGTTTAGGAAGGAAAACTCAAAATACCAATGAGTCAATAAAATGTTTAAATGTTTTAAAAGTTTGTATAAGTTCAAAAGAGAACATATACCAAATAAAATTAATTTTGTAAAATTTAATCAATTTTGTACTTTAGAATCCTGCGCGGTATAAAATACTAATTTTCATATTTTTGAAAAATTGCCAAATTTTTATTTCTTTATAACTTTTTAATTTTTTATTCAAATTTTCTGAAATTATGAGAAAGAATACATGTATATGGGATACTCATGTGGTAAAAATTTCAAATTATTGTTTTGTTATATTGCTAAGTTACATTGTTTTAAAAAAGGATGTTTTTTCGAGTTAACGAATAACCTTTAAGGGTCCTGAGATCCCTTAATCATTGATCCTCTTGGAGAAACTTTGGGGCTAGCATTCGCCTTAATTCACAGCCCCTCAAGAAGAAACCCTTATATTTAAATTAGTTTGACTATAAAAAGTCTAGGTTTTATAGATGTAAGATAGAAGGAGCTGGAGAACTGTTGCACTGATACGTAGGCAAGAATATTAGAATATTTCATTGAGTAGTTCACAAATATAGCACGAGCTGAGGAAGGAGTTGCTAAGATAATTAATTATTAGATTAAGGACCTAAGATAGATTGAATTAGATTTAGTATTCAAATCACAAGCACTTGTTCACTTTGTCTAGTTCACTTAATCGTGTTTACTTAGATTTGTACATTAAGAATAGATTGCTCGATTTATATATCACACCTAGGGTTTCCTTTTGTAGTTTCACTTATGATTAATTAAGTGTGTTTGAAGAGAAATACACTGCTGGCCACCGTAAATGCAACACCCTGAAAGAAGCAAACAAATAACAATACTTTTAAAATATGCATTAGCGGAAGTGAGATATGCAAATGATCAGAATTACATTGCAGACACACATCATGCACGCCTGTGGCGCCACCTCAAAACGCTGTTTAAGACATGGAGATTTCGACGATTTCAAGTTCGTTTTCCTTGTGGTTTTTCAAAAACCGATCAGTTATGTCTCCTAGAAAACAGCGATCAGCTTTTGATCAAGTGTCCGAGTTCGACAGCGGATGGATAGTGGGCTACCGAGATTGTGGATAATCTTTCAGGGAAATCGGTAGTCGTGTTGGACGAAACCAAACAACTGTAATGCGGATATGTGACCGTTGGATGCAGGAGGGTACGACGGACCGACGTGGTCGATTGCATACACCTCAGTGCACCACTTCACGTGATGACAGGCAAATTGTGCGCATGGCAGTGACGGATCGCTCAGTCACATCACGAACCATAGCACAGCACATTGAGTCTGTAACGCATCATTCAGTGTCTGCGCGTACCATTCGACGCTGTTTACAGCAGAGTGGTCTGTCCGCAAGACGTCTATTGCTTGGTCTACCCTTGACGCAGAACCACAGACGTCTCCGCCGCCAATGGTGCGATGAAAGAAGGATGTGGGTGGCAGAATGGAATTAAGTTGTCTTTACTGACGAGTCACGTATCTGTCTGCAATAACCACGATGGTCGGATTCGAGTCTGGAGACACCGTGAAAAGAGGATGCTGAACAGCTGCGTTATGCACCGCCACACTGGTTCTGCATCGGGTATTATGGTTAAGGGTGGTATTGGATATCACTCTCGCACTCCTCTAGTACGCATTGCCGGTACTTTAAACAGCCAGCGCTACATCTCCGAGGTGTTGGAGCCATTTTTCCATCCTTACCTTCAGGCCTTGGTTACATCCATATTTCAACAGGATAATCCGGGACCCTACGTGGCACGCATTGTCCAAAGGTTCTTCATTAATCACCAGATTGAATTGCTTCCCTGGCCGGCTCGCTCTCTGGATCTTTCGCCGATAGAAAACATGTGGTCCATGGTTGCTCAACGATTGACCCAGATTACACCCCCAGCTGCCACATCAGATCAACTTTGGCAACGTGTGGAAGCTGCTTGGTCTGCTGTACCCCCCAGAACATACCCAAAGTCTCTTTGAATCAATTCCGAGGCGTGTGGGAGCGGTGATCTCCAACAATGGCGACTACTCTGGCTACTGATTCTGGCAGGAACCACACTTCACAGAAGTCTATAAATTTAATCATTTGATACTTGGTCAACATGTTATCTACAAAATAAATTTTGTTGTGCTATTTCTTGTCTTTCTTGGTGTTGCATTTCCGTTGGCCAGCAGTGTAAAGTAACAGTTATTATGGAGGTTGTTGGTGTCGCTTTGTTTCCCTCCTCGCTCTTAGGTAGGCAAGACGGTGAAGGAGCGGTGCCAAATAGGTCGCGCTCCATATGTCATTCATCGTGTTTGTCCTCAGGACATTTTTCTTTCCTTAACCCCGAGATAGGAGCCGGATTAAGTTTTAGGCTCTAGCCTGAAATTTCTTTTTCTGGGTCAAAAAATGTGAAGGATATTTTGGAATGTATTGATAATAATGTCAAGTTTTACGAGATACCGAGCAATTTATCATGTGCATATCTTAAAGGTCGTCTCTGAGGACGCGCTTTGGATTGCTATGAGGTATTGGGTTCTTTGTTTGTGCGGGGAGAAGATACTGATTTCGCGCAATTAAAAGAGGTGTTGACGAAAAATTTCCCAGTGGTTAGGAATAAGACTGAATTCGAAGTCAGGTTATATTCATCGTATCAGGGTCGTGGTCAGGCTCCATCGAACTTTATTATGACACATTATATCTCGTCTAGAACCATAGTTGATGGAATATGTTGAGATTCAAAATCCAACTTCTCAATTGCAGTTACTTCAAATGATCAATAAATATGAGGATAGATATTTGAGGAGAGACAACCAGGGTTCGAGTAATAATAATAGTGAAAGACGAGTTTGGCATGTGAGTAGGAGGTCTACCGAAGGACGTAAAAGTAGGAATTGGAGAGGTTCTGGGGTAGTGGAACGCCAAAATGACAGGAGAGATACTTATAGAAGTTGATATGGGAATAGACCCCAGAGGAACACTGTTAACCAAGGGTTCGAGAACAGAAACCGCATTGACAGAAATGATCGCGGGTTCGAGAATCGTGGTGGTCGGAATCAGTTCAGAAATAGAGGTCCGATTGACAATTTTGGCCGAGGTGCGAGTAATAATTGGACTAGAGGTAATCATAAAAATTTAAACTTTTTAAGCATTCGATATGATGATCGATCACAAGTTGAAGAGATTCCTCCTATCAGGCTTTACGCTTTACGGTTATCGCCGGTGGAACTTCCGTACGTGCCCATTTGATTGAACGAAATATTTATAAAAGCATTGTTCGATACTGGGGCTGAGAAGTCGTTTATCTCTGAAAAAACATATCAGACATATTTTATTTTACAAACCAGTTAAGAAGTCATACGCCAAGGTCATGACGGCTCAAGGTGCCCGTTGTACCAATGTAGGAATATTAGAATTGGAGTTCAGAATTCGGGATCTTAAGAAAAAGTAGAATTTTCATATATTGGGGGATTTAGAATAGCCTTGTATTTTAGGGGTCGATTTTATAAGGGGATCAAACATTACAATGAATTTTGATAAAAAGTTATTAGCGATTCCGGATTCCCAAATTGAAGAATTACCAATCAATGAAGGGAATTTAGAAATTGATCTCTCAGAAACGAAACTGGAGAAAAGTCAAAGGAAAGAATTGAGAATGTCCATTTACCAGTGTGAAACGGAAATTTTCGCATAAGCCAGGAGCTCAAAATGTGGTGGCAGATGTGTTGTCTCGGAACCCGGTGGAATATATAGGGGATGAAAATATTGCGTGTGCAATGATTAGAGATTTAGTACTTTCGTCAAGGGAGCAGTTGATTTCCGAACAAAGACAGAACCCTGAGTTAGGACATATATACCTTTACTTGCAAAACCCTAATTACAGCTCGGTGAATGCGTCAGTCTATGGAAACTGGTCTCAAGATTTTAGGATAATAGATAAATTGTTATTTTATGTGAAGTATGCAACCACTCTCAGAGGATTTAGAGTGTTTTCTCTGCAATCACTGAGGGGTGAGATAATGTGCGAATTTCATGATAAGCCTATGGCTAGACATTTTGGAAAGAAAAGACGTATTTACACGTCAGGGATGCTTGCTGTTTTCCCTATATGAGAAAGTTTATATACGGTTATGTTTTGACATGCAATTTGTGCCAAAAGCATAACTATAAGAACGCGTTACCAGCTGGTCGTTTAATACCAATTGTAACTAATTGTCCGATTGAAGTAGTTTCATTAGATTTGTTAGGCCCCAATCCAGCGTCGAGACCTTGAATGGTATAGATATATTTTAGTAATAACGGATCACTTTACGAAGTGGTTGGAACATATACCCTCCGAAAGGCTTCCACCAAGATAAATGTCAATTCCCTCCCTGTTCAAAAATATTTTGCGATATGGAGCTCCAATTAAAATGATTAGCGACAATGGGGCCCCCAATTTTTATCGGAAGTTTTTGAGCATTTAAATAATAGATTATACATAAATCACACACATGTCAAAACAGTTGTGTATAGGCCTCAGTCCAATAGAACGGAAAAAGTTAATAGTGATCTCTTACAAATGATTGCTACTTTCGTAAATGACAATCATGAGACCTGGGACCAGTTTCTACGAAAATTTGCCTACGCCTTGAGAACGGCGGTTCACGAGACCCTGGGAAAACTCCAGCAGAGTTGTTTTTGGGCAGAAAACTTACTACCCCATTTCAAAAAGTTGTGATGGTGACGGATGGCGTACAATTTGTGGTTGGGAATAGTGAAAAAGTGTTTGAGGAAGCATAGACAGAATACTAGAAAGAAACATGAAAAGTGGGTGAAGCACTACAATAGGAGACGCGAAGTTAACATTAAGGTGAATGATTTAGTGCTTGTTGAAACGTATCCCATAAGCTCCCTCAGTTAAAAGTGCTAGAGAAATTCAAACCCAAGTATGAAGGTCCTTATAGAGTCTTGAGTGTTCGAAATAATAATGTTGTAATTTGGAAGGCAGGTAGAAGAACTACGATCAATATAGACCAAGTACGAATTTACCATCAAAAGAAAAAGTGATGAGGGTGTGGTGGATGTTGATAGTTCAGTTAGCAAAGGATCCGCGTATCAATCGAGTAGCTTGGAGGAGAGTAAATCTGGGTTAGATAGGCCACAGGGCTTTAGGAGTAGTGAGTCGGTTGAAAGACAGGTAGAAAAGAGAAAAAAGTTCAGTAGTGCTGGAAGTAAAAGTAATCAGAGAGCACAAAGTGGAACAAGTGTAAATGATCTAATGAGTTTAATGATTCCTCAATAGGGTTTAGCAACAACAATATAAAAGAAACAGATGAGGTGAGGAGGTGTAAGAGAGCGGTTCCGGTGTCATTGTCTGAAGGACCGGACAAAAAAGAACCCCAACAAGTAGAGACAACCACAAGACTAAAAGGTGCAAAAGAAGGGTTCCGGTGTCATTTTCTGAGGGTCTGGACAGAAAAAGAAGACAGCCAATACAAAAGAGGAGGTGAACGCCCTCCATCGCTACGACTGAACAAGTCAAGAAGAGAGGCAGAAGAACTGAGCAACACTTTGGACATGTTCCAGCTGGTCCTGTCCAGAGGAAGAAAGCCCACTTCAGTCAAGCCGGATCCAGCAAGGGAGGTTCAGCCCTTACAATCTCAGGAGCAGAGGAGAATTCAACAGGGAAGACGGTTCCCGATCTTCAGCAAGAACCACGCAAACCCAGGAAAGACCATTCCGACCTACAAGAGACCCATCCTGCAGAGAGAACACTTACAACTTCAGACATCACCAACAGTACAGACCAGGTCGTCAGGACCCAGGGGAGAGTCTACGAAGCAGAAAATCCACATCGTTGGAGGTTCAGATTGGAGACATCACAGAAAGAAGAGGAACAAGCTATTAGCCAGGTTGTATTGCTTCGTTTATATTTTTACTGACAGGCAGTCAGGTGAATTTTTTCAAGAAACTAGTCTTGTTTTCTAACAGTTTTTTTTATTGTACAAAAGTTTAACACTACATTTCGGGTTGCATTAAAAATTAACTTTTGTATACGTAAATTTATTCCAAAATGTAGAAAGCAATTGTATGATCACATTTGTTTACTACTTTCTGAGACTTATCTGTGGGGGCGAAAATTCCTTGTATTGTTTGTTTATACTGAATGTTTTGCAATTGTATATAATTGTTTATGTATTCACACATTGGTGTATATATTAGTATATTTCTAATTTTGGGTCGTGGCAAAGATAGGAAATACTAATAGCCATAGTACTAATAGCGCTACGCGATTGGGAATTTTTTTTGAAAAATCAGATAGTGTTTATATATTTAAAGTACTTGACAATGTACATATGTGTGAAAATTCAATGTTGTCTGTGTATGCATGTAGTGTTGAAATTTTTTTGTACGTCCGCTGATCTAGTTTTCCTTTCAGGGTGGCTGACCTTGATGGTTTGAAGATTTTTTAGAAGGAAAGAATTCTGTAAGATAACGATGGTTGTTAAAATATTTAAGTTTTTCGTGTTGTGTACGGCCGAGTTTTTCTCTTCGTTGGGGATGGTTTTCCTTGGTCCTCGTCCAAACGGGGTACAATCATTATTTACCCAAATGGGTAAATAATGATTGTAAAATTGGAAATCTTGCGAGTAATATAAATTTTTGAGCTAGTAATTTTGGAGTGGTTTTTTTAGTACAGCGTATTATTATGTAAGAGTTAATTCTAAATTCAAGTCTAAGATTTCCTGATAGTTTCAGAGTAAAATTTTTTTCAACGTAATTTCTATCGGGTCATTAAAACCTTCAAATAAATCACGTTTTCTTCTAGGAGGAGATTGTGATGGATCTATATGCGTCCTTAATCACTAATCCTCTTGGGGAAACTTTGGGGCTAGCATTCGCGTTAATTCACAACCTCTCAAGAAGAAACCCTGATATTTAAATTAGTTTGACTATATAAAGTCTAGGTTTTGTAGATGTACGATAGAAGGAGCAGGAGAGCTGTTGCGGTGATACGTAGGGGAGAATATTAGAATATTTCATTGAGTATTTCACAAACATAGCGAGAGTTAAGGAAAGAGTTGCTAAGATAATAAATTATTAGATTAAGGATCTAAGACAGGTTGAATCGGATTTAGTAATCGGATCAATAGCGCTTCTTCACTTTGTATGGTTCACTTAGTCGTTTTTGCTTAGAGTTGTTCATTGAGAATGGATTTCTTGCTTTATATATCACTCCTAGGGTCTCTTTTTGTAGTTTCACTTGTGAATAATTAAGTGTGTTTGAAGAGAAATACAGTAATAGTTATTGTGGAAGTTGTTGGTGATGTTTTGTCCCCCCCCCCACCTTTAGGTATGCAAGACGGTGAAGGAGCGGTGCCAAATAGGTCGTGCTCACAATGTCACCCATCGTGTTTGTCCACAAGACATTTTTCTTTCCTTAACCCCAAGATAGGAGTCGGATCCAGTTTTAGGCTCTTGTGAGAATTTTTTTTTCTGGATCAGAAAATGTGGAGGATTTTTTGGAATGTATTGACAATAATGTCAAGTATAACGAGATACCGAGCATTTTATCATGTGCGCATCTCAAAGGTCGTCTCCGTGGACGCGCTTTGTATTGGTATGAGGTATTTGGGGCAGGGGGAAGATGCTGAAAAAACGTTTAGCATAGGGCCCAAAATACCGATCGTGGCCTGTTAACGAATGGAAGAGGGTGATTTTCAGTCATGAAACATTTATTTGTCAAGGGGCAGAAATCAAGTATAGTTAGAAGAAGTAATGTAAAACTCTACTACCAGATCATATCCAATGGAGTTTAAAACACTCTCCTCAACACATGTTTTAGAATTTTTTTACAACAAATGGCACTGGAAGCTTAGTTCCTCTTAAAAGCATGATGAATTCAGTCAAATGCATAGAAATGTTACGCACTGATTGTTCTATTCATGGAAACATTTGACGGATCATTTCAACATAATTTGGCCCCTTGTCACACTTCGAAATTATTCCAGACTTTTAGGCGGGAAAATAAAATAAAAGGGCTTGATTGGGACTGGTAAATTCACCAGAACTGAATCCCATTAAAAACTCTTATGGCAAATTCTCAAAAATCATTTGACACGTGTCATGAATTGCACGACAACAGAACAATTTATAAAAAGTTTTATTCAGGTGTGGTTCCCCAATGATTAAATCAAGAACTTGTCCACTACATTAGAGTAATTAATTCCAAGAGATGTTGAAACGGCCATTTCTGCTAAAGGAAGACGTACTTCGTACTAATACATAAAATTTTCAGTCTATTTAAGGAATGTAGTGATCAAAAGCTAAGGGTCGTAAAAAAATCATTTTTTCTGTCCCATTTAATTCGAACAGTATAGTAAAGGTTCTAATTACGAATATTCCAAAGAGTAAAATTATGTCGACACTTGATCCCGGATCAGGTTTTTTTCAGAAAGTAGTAAACCCAACTGATATTCCTAAGACGATGTTCGTGACAAAAGATTAAATATACGCATTTACAAGGATGCTATTTAGTCTCTCTGGAGCGGCTCTGAATTTTCAGGAAGCTATCAATATTATCGTAAAATCAGTAATAGGGAATTTTAATTGTGAAAATATGGATAAAGACAACGTAGCATTGGAATCATTTAGACAACATGTGCAACACTTGGATGAAGTTTTTAGGTTTTCCCTGCCGGCAGGTTTGCCGTTGAATGGGGATTATTGCAAGTTTACATGCGAGATACTAAAATATTTATGTCTCATTAGTAGTCATGATGGGTGCGTCCGGATGAAACTAAAGTTCAGAGTATATTAGATATAACACCTCTGCAAAACACGCGCGAAATTACAAAGCTCCTAGGAATGATGGGGTGGTATCAAAGATTTATTAAAGGTCATGTTGAGATTTCTGAACCTTTACATCAATCGAAAAGGAAGACAGTATAATTTGAATGGTTAAAGGAGGCACAGAAAGGTTTCGAGGGTGTAAAGAAAGCCTTAACATCAGACCCAGTATTAAAGTTACTGAATTTTCAGAGTTCATTTGAGTTACATACGGATGCGCATGCGATAGGCGTAGGTAATCATCTCATTTTCAAAATCATACAACCTAAAAGTATCACAATAAATTTTTTGAAAATTGTCTTTTTTTTCTCACGATAATTGTTTTGTGGCAAAATATTTTGGGAAAATTTCAAAAAGCTTACTTCAGTAAATAAAGTTAAATATCAGTTATACTCAGTAAAAATATAATGTGCATTTATACAGTAGATTCTGAGAAAAAGGTACACGCAGTTTTTAAAATATCGTTTTGAGAAAATTGCATTTTTAATTTAAAAAGTCACTTCTTCACAAAAATAATGAATTACAACATGTATTTGTCCCATTTTATTAAACATTAGTCTTTCCTAAATTTATTTTAACTAAAATGGGGGGGGGGGCAAATGTCTTAAATTGTACAGAAAATACATACATAGCATTTTTCAGTTTTTGTCTAACGAGATATTTTGTAAAATATACATTAGTTTTCTCAATATCTGTATAAATTTGTGAAGAATTTTTAGCTTTGATGCATTACAAACATCAGTGTTGACCATAAAACAACATTAATACCTTCTAATAATATATCAATACGTAAAAGTAATGATTTGGGAATATGTAATTATCCGACATTTCAAAAGTTTTCATTTGAGTGTTAACAAACTAACAACTTCCTAAAGTATCGAAATTTAAGTTTCTCTATATGCTAGACAAGTGATTTCTAAAACAGCCCCAAGAAGACTGTTTTTTTCCTTTTGTTTTTATATTTGCTTACATTTTTACTTCTCGCGCTCAAACGATAATGACAATATGTCTTTTGTAACTTTTTCTCAGAAACTGTTAAACATAAAGACTCAAACCTTTGTCTGTATGTTACAGGGGCGGCCAAGTTCTTTAATAGTCCAAGCCATTTTTCAAAATTTGAAATTTTTCTTGAGCCGCAATTAAATACGTATTTAAAAGGTATATACAAAAAAGGTATTACATTTTTTTACAGTTAGTATATTTATCGAAAACATATAAATAAAAGTAAAAACTTTAAGTATTGATTTTAAATATTAAAAAAAATTAAACACGCATTTATTTAACTTCTCTTGATAATTCTTTAAAATTTGGTGAATAATTGGTGATAGCACTTCTTAGTAATTTTTTGAGATGCTAATTAGTTAATACTGATCAGTTAATCCAGTAATTGGCGTCGACTTATATTTTAATTGTAGAGCTTATTCTTGAATCTCTATTAATTCTAATTCACCAGATGCTCTTTTGGGTCATAATTATATTGGAAATGGAAAACTCACTTTGAATTAAGTTAATTTCAGATGGATTTAGAAAAAAAATCAAGAGACGATTTAAAATATACTCATGGACAAAAAATTGGCGCACAAAGAAAAAATTTGGGGATCAAAACGAAACTTTGCATGAAGGTACATGTCGGGGAGGAATGCAAATGATTAGAAATGCAGCGTGATTGCGCATTACGTATAGCTGGTAGAGAGAGTTTCACGTCATTCTCCGTGGAGTATAAAACAGTTAACCAAAGCTTGTTTCAGTGCGCTGAATCGTTTGCAAGGAACAGCTGAAGTAGAGGTGCCATTGCGCCGTTTTCGAAGACAATATGTGCAACTGACGCAGTTTGAGAGGGGGAGAATCATCGGCATGATGGAATCTGGATGGTCAGCTACGTGAGTAGCTCGTCAATTTGGTCACTCTGATTGTGTTGTGAGGAGGTGTTGGGACCAGCGGATCGGAGAGATGTCATTTACACGAAGACCAGGCTCAGGACGCCCTCAACAGACCAGTCGTCGAGATGACCGCCACATTGTGAGAAATGCACGCGTACAGCCAACTGCTTCATCAGCCGCCATCCAGACACAGGTAGCATCTTCACTAGGGGTCCCTGTGTCTTTTCGAACCATACGAAGGCGCCTGGCAGAAGGACATTTGGGATCACGGTGCTAATTACGTGCTCTGCCCTTGACGCCCACCCATCGACGCCTCCGTTTGGAGTGGTGCCGCGCACGAGGAAACTGGACTGCAGAGGAATGGAAACAGGTCGTCTTTAGTGACTAATCCAGATTCAATTTCAGCAGTGATGACAATCGTGTTCGTCTGTGGAGACCCCCTTGGTGAACGCCTCAATCCTGTCTTTTATTTACAACTACACACCGCTCTCACATCTGGTTTGATGGTATGAGGCGCCATTGCCTGGAACACACGGTCACCCCTATTATTAATCCATGGTAATATGACAGCCCAGCGGTACATCCATGACATCCTGCAACCACATGTGTTGCCAATCATGCAAATGCTCCCAAGAGTCATTTTTCAACTAGACAATGCACAGCCTTATACGGCAAGGGTGTCACAGGACTTTTCTTCACACTGTTACTACGCTTCCTTGACCTGCCGGATTCCCAGATGTGTCTCCAATCGAGCATATCTGGGATCATTTGGAATGGCGAGTTGGGCATCCCATGAGTTCGAACGAACTAGAGATAAGGTTACAGCAAATATGGAACGAAATGTCTCAAGACATCATACAGAACTTGTATGCCTCAATGCCCGATCGTTTCGCATCGTGCTTTCGCTCTAGAGGGGGATTCAAAAGGGTATTAAATCCTCCGTTCTTTTACCTTTTCCTCTGAAATAAATGATCCTTTTTTGATTTTCTAATCATTTACTTATATCAAAGTAGTCATTACGTATGTAAAATTTCGTTTCATTTTGACGACTCCTTCTTGGTGCGCTAATTTTTTTGTCCATGGGTGTATTTCAAGTCTTGAAATCTATTCTGGAATTCCGTCAATATTCCTTGTAGCTTTTTTATATACTCGTTGAGTTTTACTTGTTTAATATTGAAATAAATTTTATTAATTCGAGGGAAATGGTAAAATGTTTTACTTTTAATGAACTCCTGAAAAAATTGTTATTTAGTTTGAAAACTAAATATACACTGTGAGATGTCAGATATTGTTTTATCTTTCCCCTGTCATTGTAAATTCAGTGTTTACAAATGTTCCATAACATCAGTCAAAAACATTGTGTCTTGTAACTACTCGTCATCGACTAATTCTGAAAAGGTCATTTCCTTTTCTTTTAGAAATGCAGTTATCGGATCAAACAAATCTACAAATTGATTTAATGCGTTTTAGCTAGATAACCATCTAACAATGCAAAAGAAATTAATGTCATTTGGAAGCTCTTCTAGGTGTCCGAAGGCCCAGTTACGAAAAAAATGAGGAAAAAAATGAGGCTCTTTATCATGTTCTGCAGAACACAGGAAATCAAAGCTACATATTATCCACATGTATGTGTATGAATTTTCTTGTGTGAGCTTTAGTGATCACCCAGATTTGATTTGACACCACAGCAGATCTCTTCCAGAACAGTGTAAAAAGTTTAGGAATTGTCGGAATCAGAAGAGAATTAACGTAATGATGATAAAATATTAAATAACAAACAAGATTACAAATAATAGCATAGGTATTAGGAAATCAAGCGATGTAGAATAAGAATAAAAGATTTATTATATGAAGGGCGGATTTACCTACTAAAAACAAATTAACAATTTGGTTTGCAATCTTAGCTTTAGTTCTCGCAAAAGTTTCAATAACTTCGGTTAAATCAAGGCTTGATGCTATTTTGTTTTCAATTTCTGCTAGCGATAAATGTAGTCGTGATCAGTTTCTTAATTAATTTTTAATGTGATAAATTTCGTTGGAGAATGACAGAGTACCCAGCTCTGCCGGACTTTAACCTGATCTTTCAGTTGCTGCAGAAGTGATAGGAAATGTACAGAATAATAACATTGCTGCATTAATACTTCTGTTTACTGTTATTATAATTATTTTTTAAAAATCTCCTCTACTAAAGAACAGTGGAGGAGGGGAGAATTAATTACATCTTTCTATTGCAGATATGAGTAGATTGTGAAATATTGAAACAGAAAACTAGCTAATTATGTGAATCATATTTTTATTTAAAATATAATGTAATCAGAAGGGAATTGCTTCCGGTGTAAATTTTGTAAGATGTAATAATAAGTATGGTAAGATTTTTCATGGAATTTGAAGTTTATTTTCATGTAACGTTTATATAAAAATGAAAAAAAATTAAAATAATGCAAACTTTTCAATAAGTAAAGTTCCTAACACTATTTATTCAAATAACGAAAAGAATTAAAGGGAATTCCAGAAAAGTTCGAAAATACTTTCAATTGAGTCACCATGATTATATAGTTGTGTTGCAACCTTTCATATTCGTAGGAAAAAGTGCGGGAGAAATTATCGCAAGTTCTCCTTGTTTGGTGGTCAGGGTCCCAGGGCCTCTCTGAGCTTGAGGGCCCCGATGCATTGAATCGCCTAGCCCAATAGTAGCTACGCCACTGCTCTTCGTCTTTTAATTCTTCAAGGAAATTTTTGAATTGTCGATGATTTTTTGCATTGGTTTGAATGTAATTTACACTGTGTACACTGTGTGTTTTCATAACATCATGATATTTTAAATATTTTCTAACGAGATCTCCTCGATGAATTATACAGTGAATCGGTATAAATTGTGAAATTTTGAGAATCATCTCTTAAAAGCCCAATAAGAGCGATTTTTTATCCAGCATTGCCGGAGCTCCAGTTAAAATGCTTACAAGTTTATTTAGGGGCACATCAAAATTTTTTTATGGAATCTAATGCATTTTTAATATTGACACCATGGGTTTACTCTTGAAGTGCTACTAAATCTAATAATTCTTCTTTAACAACGAAGTCAGGTGAAACAAAACGTATGAAAACTGCCAATTGCGGAAGATCTGTGATATATGTCGATTTTCAAGGGCTAAGCTGAATGCAATACAGTTCTTCAAATAATTTTTTTAATTATTTTCAAGAGATGCATTATAATTGCAGTTATGCGTCTCTCGGTTGTGTGTTTCGAGATGGGAATTTGGGAAACAACTTTGGGCAATGCTGCATTCTTTGGATCTAAAACTCTCTTTAAGTACATCTTCCAAGTTTTTTAATAAACTCTACCTCTCCATACGGGCGTTTTGCACGAGCAATACTCCAGGCAATAACAAAAGTGCCTTCAGCTTCATTATTAGCTTGATTGTTAAAGGTCATCAAAATTGACTGTTGTTTATTTAAATTTGATTTTAAAGAAGCAAGATTATCTGACCTTAGTTTGGAATTTGGTGGATACTAGTTAGAAAACTGAGGATGATTGGTTTCATAATGTCGACGTAAATTTCTAGCTTCATAATTTTTGACCATAGACAAATAACACCTGTTTGACTTGGAACAAATAATGTGCATCTTACTAAACTGAGTCTGCTCGGAGGTAAAATACTAACTAATTACTACAAAATAAATTCTGCTCAATCGATTCTACCAGCCCACACACAGATACATTTATTCTTTATGACACATTCTCTGTATATATTTACAATGTTAGTGAGTTCTGCCCATTAATTCTAAAATTCTAACAAAAGTTCATAGAGAGCGCAAAGCAAAACATCAACAGGATTACAGTAAAGCTAAGGCAGAAGTGAACAGAACTGAAACTATAACAATTTTTTTACAGAGAAAGTGGGAGCCTCATCTATTGTGCTTTTTGCCCCACTTCCCACCGATGAACAGAATGTTCATCCATTAATTAGATATTGCAAAATAAATAATTCACTAACCTTAATATCAAATATACATACAGTAAACAAGTTATCAATTATACTCACAAATAAAGAAATCAACTACAAATTCTAACTTGTTATGACACAAAAATGAAATTGCTAAGCATACAATTGCATTTTCAATATTGATTACAGAAAATATAACACAATTATACTGTTATCTAACGATTCAAGAACATCAAAACAATAATTCATTTATAATCCTGGAAAAAAATGAATAACTTTTCAATTCGACATGGAATATAGCTTGATGCTAACAGGCTTTGCAATAAATTGAAAATGAATAAATGCTACTAAAATTGGACATAAATGATACTAAAATTAAACATGAAAAAATACTAAATTTTGTACATAATTTTCCAAAGGATAGAGCATTTATATGGGTCTTCGGAAAAGGCCTTGCGATATTTTAACAATGCATGCTCTTATATTGTTGTCACGTCCTATTAATACTTCTTGAATTCTTCCCAAGTGCCACAACAGCTTGGATTTGGCCGTATCTTTCACAAGTACAACATCACATGCATTTAAATGTTCACGAACATTTGGTATTTTAAATGTGTGAGCAGTTCGCGTTGCAGGAGATACTGTTCTTTCCACCTAGTGCACAATTGCCTCAAAAGCACAGTTTGATAAAGTTTTCTTCGTCGTAATGTCTCTTTGGAGATGGTTTTATCAAAAAGCTCTGCAAATTGCATGGGATAGTCGAAGCCATTGTGACCAAAGTGCCAAGTGAGTGAATATTAACGTCGCACTGATTAGCAACACGAAGGTTTATGGCGACGGTTCGCGTAATTTTGAACCATGGTCAAGTGACGCGGACGACACCTGAGCTGGCACCCCTCTCTCCTAACTACCACACCACACCACACCAACAGGAGGACGTTTGAGCTCTCGATAGATTTAACATGCATAGCTCCTCTACACGGCGGGTCTTTAGTGGTACTGGGATTGAACTCATGGCACGGTAGCCATGATCCAATGCCTAGACCACTCGGCTACCGCGGCCACACCACAGTGCCAAAAAATGAGCGTAAGTAAGTAATACAATGTACGTGTTTTCTTATTTATCATCCTTCACGAAATCTGTCCGGCAAAGTCAACGCCTGGGATTTCAAAAGGCTCTACAATTCTATCTGTAGGTAGTTGATCAGCTGGTTTAGCGGCATATTTACGACACACAACACAATTTTTTATAATTCCTTTAACTAGTTGTCAAGCTTTAGGTATCCAAAATTTTCTTCTAATTTGTGCCAAGGTTGCGGAAACACCTGAGTGAAATACAATGATATATTCTCTCATAACAAGCAATTCAGTAAACTTAGATTTCACTAGTAAGAGAATGGGTTGTTTTTCTCCTATATATCACTACAAATCTGCTCCTTCTGATCTAGTGTATATTCTTAAAATATGCTTGAAATCTCTCTAAAATAGGATCTAATTTTTTAAACATGCCTTATTGGCTGTTGTTTTTTAAGAACTAATATTTCCGAAAAATAAAATTCACGTTTATTTTCCAATACGTTTATCCAATAAAGTTCAGCTTGTTCTATCACATTTGCATGAAGATAACTGTACTTTATATTGTTATTACGTCTGCTGTTGGTCAAAAATTGTAAAATACAAGCTGTCACTCTTTAACATCTTACTCAAATTACTATACTCGTTTAAATCAAGCACGTGACCGTTTGTTTCTAAAACGCATTGATTTTGGATTGTCTCCTTCTCAGATTTTTCTCAATTCTAAGTTCTTTTCTTTGACGACTTGAACTTCACTTTTCAACCAATTTTCTTTCGGTTGGTGGAGCGTGTGGTCCGTTCCATCAAATATCATAATATCTTTTCTAATTTGTTGGCGAACAAACCTCTATTAAGAAAGTCTGCAGGATTTTCTTTTCCTGGGCAGTGATTCCAATCACAGGGGTCAGATAGTTTTTGAATTGGATCAATTCTATTCTTAACAAAAGGCTTAAATCTATTTGGACGGCTCCTAACCCAACAGTAAACTATGGTAGAATCAGTCCAATAATAAATAGCTGATTCATACATAAAAATTTTAGCAATCCTAGAAGCCAATCAAACTGATTATAATGCTTCCAACAACTCGAACCTAAGTAACGACACAGTTCTTAATGGCGACATCCTACTTATATTACCATTCTTACAAACTATCCGTAAATAAGACAACCATACCCTCATTTTGAAATATCTGAGAAACTGTGATGCGCTAAACTTTCACATCCTCATCCTTCACATTTCACAAATAATGCCTAGGAATAGATATAGATTTTAATTCTGGGATTTCACTACAGAATTCAATCCATTTTGATTTTAAACTACAAGGCAACTCCTCATCCCAATCTATACCTAAGGTCCAAATATCTTGAAGCAAAATTTTCATTCTTATGACAACAGGACTTAGGAATCCTACTGGATCAAATATTCGCATGATGGCCTGCAGAACACAAATCTTTCAGTACAATAATTTTTCGACAAGAATTTAACCAATTTTGATACATCAAAATAAAATCTATCCCAGCAAATTCCTGGAACTTTCAAAGGAACAACTCCCTGATCCAAAATACAAATTCCTCAACAGGCACTGTATTTTCTATCCAGAATCTCTCTAATTCTTTACTATTTATTTGCCATTTTTAAGCGACATTCTTACTTTCTTAAAAATTTCCATACATTCTAATCAAGTTTGTAGCACCGTATCTACATTTTCCAGACCACTTAGAAAGTCATCTACATACAAGGAACTCTCTACTATTTTTGCAGTATCTGGACATTTATCTTTATATTTTTTGAGATGATGCCTAATAGTTGTGGTTAAGATAAATGGGCTTGACGTTAGACCAAATAAAACACGGGTTAACCGATAAACTTGTAGGTTCTTAGGGTCATAAATCACTAAAAATCTCTGCCCAGAAAAGTCGTACTACATCTCTACCTTGCTCGTGTAGCTCAATCCAAATGAAAGCCTTCTCTATATCTGCGGAATCTGCTACGTTGTGTGAATTTTAAAAGGAATTCTAATAACTGAAGATTTAAGTTAACACTACTGTTTATGCAGTCATTAAGTAATAATTGATTTTCTCCGAGGCTAGAACCGTCAAATACAATCCGAATTTTCGTATTGTATTTGACGGTTAGTGTGGGATGGTTAGTGAGATGTTGTTGGGACGGGAGCCTTATTAGTGGGGCTGTGTGGTTTTATCTAAACATTTAACACAAGTATGGGGAAAATAAAAAGTGGCGGGAATTTCTTGTAATTTAGGGGTTTTAATCACAGACTGAATAATATTTTCATTTGCATAATCATCTATTATTTTCTGTAATCCTCAAAGTGCAATTTATCCATATTAAACCTCTTAATTAATTTACTATGTCTATCTAAAGCCACTCTGACCTACTGTAATCTAACAAATGTTTCATTTCTGGTTTCCAAGGAAACCCAACTTTGTACCGATTACCACTATATTTAATAAAAGACTCGAAAGATTTCAAAATTTCGTTTTCCGAAATGTGTCTTTCATATCTTCTACCTCTATGCCTAAATTTTTTAAATGACAGAACTGGTTCAATTGATCAGATATTGATTCCTTACTCCTTACTAAATGCAATGATGTTTCATCATACTTTTTTCCTCAGGAATAGTACCATGAATACAGAACCCAAAAATTTTCTTAACAGCCACCAGAGATTCATCTAACCTCTCTATCCTATTTCCGACAAATTTCCAATAATTACCTGAACCAACTAACGATTCTATTTCACAAGCACCCTTATCCAACGCCATAGGAGCTGCTGCTAATGCTAATCCCAGACTTTCAAACCTTTCTCTTACTTCTTTACCCGGGATACTATTACGTGCACTAGAAAGCTGTTTTATTTCCAATGCCTCAATTACTATTTCTTTATTGTTCCAACTAAACTTTTTACTCTAACCCTAACTTTTGGATAAACATGTTTTGTGGGCCTTTCAGAGATTGAACTGAATCAACTGTTAGCGCTTCCTGTCCAATTTCAACTCTAAAAACGTTCTTTGACTACCACCGTCGTAATTCATTCTTCTAATCAAGCTATTTCCTTTCCTGTCAATAAAATGACCCACTGCAGTGTGCAAATATATTTCTGAGTTACTATGAGCTTGCTATATTACTACACAATATCTGAACTTTCTTTTTATCTGAGTTAAAGGATTTATGATAGTCGAAACAGCTCGGGCAATTATTTTTCCTACAGATCTGTAAAGAAAGTTAACATTTTCTCTCCCTCCTAACTAAATCTTGTTTGTCACTTAAATCTAGCTGACATACTGCACTCAAGTGATCATTACTTTTATAAAATACATCGATTTTCATTTCCTGTTGCATCACCTCTTTTACCACTTGACACAGCAACCAAAGTCGTCAGACCCACTTGACGCAGAACCTCCAATTAACAGAATGAACTCACACGCTCCCTATTACAAAAATCGTTCGCCTATCCACCAATTCATTGGTTGGGGAGTACTGTGTGTGTGGCGGTGTCTTCATAAACCAGTAACAGCCTCTGGACAGGGGGGATCCCTTTTGTCTTGTGGTTATGTTACGCGGTTACGGAACCTAGCGTTGTGGGGTCTGTCCTTGGATCCCACCTTCACAATACCATATGTATCGCTTTGTTCAGAATTTCTTTTTTGGCTTTTGGCTATTTGCCAAGAGCTTCGTCGTGGAACTATTTTCGCGGTAGTAATTTAAATGTGCTCGCCTGTGTTCATATTTTCTTTCAGAATTAATTAGTTCTGCGCGCTCCTAACAAAGTATTTATTTTCTCAAAATGTCTAATAAGACCTGTAAAGACCAATTTTCTTCAGCAGCTTTTCTCGTAAAATTGAGATGTAATCCTCGTCACTTGGCCATGGTTCAAAATTACAAGGTCCGTCGCCAAAAGCCCACGAGTATAGCTGAATAGTGCGACTTTAATATTCTCTCATTCACTCGTAAAATCGAGAGCTAAATCCGATGGTAATAAGTTAATAATGATCGGTATTAGAAGATTGGCATAGATTTTTGTATCGACCGAAAGAGTTTCTAAATGTCTATAATTTGAGTTTCTATTTTATCATACATGATTCTAAGAGCATTCAAATCATCTGAGGTTTTAATAGGTGTGATATTAAATATTGATCCTAGGTGGGCGTCAATTAATAAATCCTTATTTTCGTAGCGTGATCGTACTATTTTCAGCGCTGAATCATAATTTTAATTTTTTTAGCTCTAAATCTTTTGTTAGACACCTACCAGATTTTTCAAATAATTGCTATTCCTAAATGCTATTCCATAAGGGCACTAAATAACTGATAAAGTGAAAAACACAAAGTGTTGTTACAAATGCATCCTAACTGTCCAGTGAATAAGAGAACTGTGGGAAAATTTGAAGTCCGAAGTTTGCTTGAAAGAAATAATGTGGTTGTATGGAAAGAGGGTAAACCGCTAAAGGTAAATGTAGATCAGTTTCAAATTTATCACCCTATGGAAAGTAGTGAGGTTGGTGTCGAACGTTGTGTAATGAGGGGTCGAGACAAGCACGAGACAACTCATTGGTGGAGGAGGGTACACCGAAAAGGGAGCAGTCAGCGGTTAAGCGTTGGGATAAAAGAAGTCGGCCAATGTCATTTTCTTGGTCTTCAATAATTACTAGGAAGAAAAGGCTTAGATGGATTACAACTAACCATAAAGAACTTTTAGTTCTAGGAACCTCCAAAAGAGAGGGCTCCTGACAGAGTGATACTATACCAAAAGAGGTCTCCTGAATCATCCCTGCAGTCCAGCAGACAGCTTAAGCAGAGACCAGGAGTGATAGGAAGCAGGTAATGAAGATCATCGAGAGATGGAGCAGTGACAGCAAAGACCAAGATAAGATTAAGTCTACATCTATTTCGAAGCAGAACATCTTCAAGAGAGAGAGAGAGAAATCAATATCAACTGCAAGGATCCGGAGGGAGTAGAGAAAGCACCCATACAACTTACGGAGCAAAGCGGCGTCAAAAAAATGTGGCTTCAGTTCTTCGGAGCCACCAGATTTCTGACAGCATCTTCGGGAGCACTTCGTCACTATAAGAGGCCCCATGAAAAGATGCAAGATGCTCCGGTTAGTCGTCTTCAGATGATACTGTTTGGAAGTGGAGCAGCAAGCTGCTATACGAAATCAAAAACTCAGGTTGTATCATTCTTTTCTATAGTTTCTTCTTCTGACAAGCTGTCAAATCATTTTTGCAAAACGCAAGTCTAGTTTTATTAATTGTTTTGCTACATAAGTTTGCCACCAAGATGGGTGCTTGTATAAAATTAACTTTTACTTAAATTAGTTTCAAAATTATAGGAAATATTTGTTGTTGGTAACAATTGATTGCTATCTTTGGGACTTGTCTAGTATACGAGAATTTCTTGAATTGTTTGTACACGGTTTAATTGCCAGTAGTATATAAAATATTCAATAAAAATATGTACACTGAAGATTAAAATCTTGCAGTATTATAAGCATTGTAGTCTGAGAAATGATTTCTAAAAATAGCGGGATTTCACCAGTTTTATAATGATCCAGCCTTTTATTTATAATAGTAAGAGAAATCCTGCGAAAAGCATTGGATATATAATAAGGATCATCGTAAATATTTATGCCTCAGTAACTTACAAATGGTTTTCCGCTTGAAGGTTTTATTGAATTTAAATTCACTGAGCACAAAAATATATTGTAATTGAACTATACAGTAGAGTTCTAAATAATATATCACGAAGCTTTAAACGATATAAATATTTGAACTACAAAGATAATCATAAAGATCGAGGAAATTTTGCAATCCCACACATTGGCAAATGCTCTTATAATTAGATTATGTACTTTTAATTCACTTTCGTAAATAATGCATTTAGGATGCCTGTATTTAAAAAACAAAGAAAACTTTGCAATCTTTGCATTTTATGAAAAAAATTAGCTTTAAATTTCATAGAAAGGAATTTCCCACACTCCCAGAATTTCTTACTCCCGGATTTCATTAAGTTTAGAACACGATTACTCATTTTAATACTCACATTGCAAATACTGGTAAAGTGTAACAAAGGGTAACTCAGGACACTTTAGAAAACATTTATAAATCTTTTATTGAAAAAATAGTAAATATATTGTTAGGTCCATGAAAGATAAAAACTTAAATTCTATTCATAGTTATGTCTTTGAAAAGTCTTTAATTCCATAGAGATAAAGAAGATATGACTAAGTTTGTCAAGCAAATAAATATTAAATATTCATTAGCAAAATTAATAAAGTATGAAAAATGTTATAAAGTTTTACTTAATTTGTAATAAAAGAAGCCTTTATTTCTTACAATGGAATGTTTATTTTGAAGGGTATAATTGGAATTTCGAAAAATATTCTTTATATTATATCAGTCAAATATGTTATTCTGACTTTTCGTAATAAATGAGCTTTAATCTAAAAAATATAATTTTATTGCAGCCATAAAAATATAAAAAAAGCATATGATCACAGTACTATTAAGGCTTGCAAAGGGGGGGGGGGAAGAGTCGTGAAATCGGAAAAGATTTAAAAATTAGGTGTCTTCCGTTGAAGTAATTTTTATGGTATTGTTTCAGTAGGAGTGCTTGAGATATAAATATGAAAAGAGAATTCCAAGTTTTTGTGTTACGATAAGTGGATATAATAGAAAAAAACAAAATGGATCAATAAATGGATCTATGATACAAAATTTACAGAGGTAACAATTTTTTTTATTACAATATAAACAATACGGACCGGTCAAAAGAGATATTAAAAAATAATTACATACGCGTGGGATATTAACAAGAAAAAAAATACACAGCCTTCGTTCCCTCTAAAAAAAACCTCTAATTCCTTCGCAGACTCACTTCCGAACCGATTTCCTGTCAATTATCTAATTCTTTTCTGGGAGGAAATACAAATGTCATTTGATACCTCGTAAAGTGTACGCAGGAAGCCAATCAACCACAATTTGTGTGGAGGAAGTTAACATTTAACCTTACGGGGGTCCTGGAGTATAAAAAATAGTTTTCTCCGCCCCAACATCAAACTCCCCATTATAGCAATTCCTGAATGACAATCTCGGCTATGAACAATGAAATTCATTTCGTGTCTTTCTTGGTAGACATGACTTTTTTTGAGAGAGACAAAAAGGCGAAATCATTGACACTAAGGTTATCATCTCCAGAAACTCTCGTTCTTGCACCTACAATTCATTTTGTTCCGCCAACTCTCTGAGCATGCATTTGCCGCTCAGAATGGCAATCTCATTTCCAACGTTCACTCGGACCTCCTCCAAACTGTTCTCAATGTGAATACCAAGAAAGTGTAATAGCCTAACCCCCATTAATGTCAAAATTGTTGAAATAAATTATTATTGTTACTATCCGGTCTTGAACCAATCAATAACAAAACCTGAGCCCCTTGGCTCACCCATTCACCCCACATTCGATTCTTTTCTTCGCGATATTGAAGTGCTTAGAAGGGGTGGTAAGCTTCCTTTTTATGAAACCGTACACATGCGGTGTGTGAAGACAGATCAATAATTATGCTCTCTTACCTTTGGACACAAGTATATCTTTTTAGACACATACAATTTCGAGATCCCCAGTTTTCATGTGACTTACTTGTAACTACTAGCTTGGTTTCCTTGTGCACAGGAAACTTGGTTAGTGTTTCTCAAATACCAAATAAGAGATAATACCAATATACTTACTTTATTAGGGGACTCGAATGGTTTCCATGGTGATTATCAAGCAGTTTTAAACTTTCAGAACATTCTAGACCAGGGGTACTCGACCTCTTTTTCCTTGTGGGCCCCATACATATGTCAGCCATTTCACGTGGGCAGCATACATATGTTAGCTGTTTCACGCGGGCCGCAACATGAGGTTAAACGGGGAGGGGAGGAAGAGAAATGCTTTGAGACCAAGATAACATTGGAAATTTAAAATATGGAAAAATGATCAAATATTATAACTCTTGTTTTGCTTTTTTTATTATTTTTTATAAATTTTTTTTTGTCACTAACACTAAATTAAAAGAGAATTTAAGAAACAATCCTTCACAATTTTTGCATCAGTAAACGGTTTCCTATGATTACCAATAATATAACAAACTTCTTGTTACTATTGTGACATTACCACTGACAAAACTCTTTGTTGCTGTTGCAAAGAATATTCAATTAAACCTATTTATATCACCTATTGGAAGAGGAAAAGTGTCATTGAATGATTCCCTTTTATGGGTATTTTTTAAATTCAGAACTTTCATGATAAATCAAACAAGTATTGATCCATTTTTGTTTTTCACTACACAGCAGTCAACCTCCAAGTCGTTCAAATATTTTTCTCTTGCAGGGGATGAAAAATTGTGCAAAATTACTTCTAACCATATATTTTCGAAACTCGACTGTTGCCTGTTATCACTAACCTTAACCGTTACAAATAGAAAAAGAATATAAATATTGGGCCGTACGACATAGACAACAAAAAAGCAAAAAGGATAAATTAAAAAGAAATTTGTCAAAGAATGTCCCTCCAAATTTTTAATACATTGTCTTAAACAATAGAATTTCTCAGAGCAATGGGTCCTGATCGGGCCACTTAAAAAGGCTCTGTGGACCGCCGGTTGAGTGACTCTGTTCTAGACTTTAGACAAAATGATGCCAACCAGAAGAATACAACTCTTATTAATGATTACGCGAAGTCTTGAGGGCTCAGGATCTCATTATAGATTAAAAAGTCCTCAAGGGAGGATTAATATGAATTATTACAGTTTTAAAATTAGCGTGACACACATACATATATATATATATACATATATCACTGCTGGCCACCGTAAATACAACACCAAGAAAGACAAGAAATAGCACAACAAAATTTATTTTGTAGATAACATGTTGACCAAGTATCAAATGATTAAATTTATAGACTTCTGGGAAGTGTGGTTCCTGCCAGAATCAGTAGCCAGAGCAGCCGCGGTTGTAGATCACCGCTGCCACACGTCTCGGCATTGATTCAAAGAGACTTTGGATGTGTTCCTAGGGTACAGCAGACCAAGCAGCTTCCACACGTTGCCAAAGTTGATCTGATGTGGCAGCTGAAGGTGTAATCTGGATCAATCGTTGAGCAACCATGGAACACATGTTTTCTATCAGCGAAAGATCCGGAGAGCAAGCCGACCAGGGAAGCAATTCAATCTGGTGATTGACGAAGAACCTTTGTACAATGCGTGCCACGTGTGGTCGCACATTATCCTGTTGAAATATGGCTGCAGCCAAGCCCTGAAGGTAAGGAAGGACAACTGGCTCCAAAACCTCGGAGATGTAGCACTGGCTGTTTAAAGTCCCGGCAAAGCGTACTAGAGGGGTGCGAAAGTGATATCCAATACTGCCCCATACCATAATACCCGGTGCAGGACCAGTGTGGCGGTGCATAACGCAGCTGTTCAGCATCCTCTCTCCACGGTGTCTCCAGACTCGAATCCGACCATCGTGGTGTTGCAAACAGATGCGTGACTCGTCAACAAAGACAACTTCATTCCATTCTGCCGCCCACAACCTTCTTTGATCGTACCATTGGCGGCGGAGACGTCTGTGGTTCTGCGTCAAGGGTAGACCAAGCAATGGACGTCTTGCAGACAGACCACTCTGCTGTACACGGCGTCGAATGGTAAGCGCAGACACTGAATGATGCATTACAGACTCAATGTGCTGTGTTATAGTTCGTGATGTGACAGAGAGATCCGTCACTGCCATGCGCACAATTTGCCTGTCCTCACGTGAAGTGGTGCACTGAGGTGGATACGATCGACCATGTCGGTCCGTCGTACCCTCCTGCATCCAACGGTCACATATCCTCATTACAGTTGTTTGGTTTCGTCCAACACGACTACCGATTTCCCTGAAAGATAATCCACAATCTCGTTAGGCCACTATCCTTCCTCTGTCGAACTCGGAAACTTGATCAAAAGCTGATCGCTGTTTTCCACGAGACATAACTGATCGCTTTTTGAAAAACCACAAGAAAAACACAATTGCCGAACTTGAAATCGTCGAAATCTCCAAGCCTTAAATAGCGCTTTGAGGTGGCGACACGGGCGGGCGTGATGTGTGTCTGCGCTGAAATCCTAATCATTTGCATATCTCACCTCCACCAATGCATGTTGTAAATTTCATTTTATTTGCGTCCTTCCTTCAGGGTGTTGCATTTACGGTGGCCAGCAGTGAATATTCAGACCTTACCTCAGGTTGGAAATGAAAATGTAGCCACAGTTCATGTTTTTTCACATTTAATTGGTTAAAAAGGGGATGGCACCGCTCAAACAATTACGAAATAAAAATGAATAAAAACAAGATATCAATCATCCACTTCCTTTTCCACCGTCCACTCTCCTGCTGCACCGTTTTGTACTCAGTCCAACATGTTTGCCTGAAGCACGGTTACAGTTAATGCGGTGTTTACAGTTAGGCATCACTGCTTCACCAGCTGGTGTCGATAGATATTGCATATATAACACATACACACACACACACACACACATATATATTATATATATATAATATATTACTTGCATTTTGATATTTAATTTTTTATTGCATTAAATTCCTTTACTCGTGATAATTTTCTTAGGTACCTATTGAGCAAAACAGAATTCTTTCAAACAAGCTACAATTGGGAGCTATTCTTCTCTGTTGACGTTTTCTGGAGAAACAGCAGGCAACTTGTCACATAGCCGGGAGGGTCGCACCGACGATACACACTTGCACCGCTCGACATGGTTGTGCCGAGGTGAGAACATAAATAGTTACTCATCGACGAAATGATGTTATGACGAGACAAGTTTGGATAATTTTTCGAAATGCCTAACGGGATCATTTTTTGTTTTTCAGTTTGCTGCAGTCTCATCCCTCTAACCTTCCATCATCTTAAGGGGTTTGGATTTCTGGGAAGCGTATGACTTGAATGCAATTCCATGGGTAGAGTCATCTAGAGTGGCGGCTACTAGTCCCGATGAATTCCTCTTCAGTCTTGGATCTGAGTGCTGAAGGATAGGGATAACCTTTGTTTCACATAAGCTTACGCTTGCTTGGAATGTTGTGTGCAACTGCCGAAGGTCGCCTCTAACCATCTTGCGTACTACTCAAGGACATAGTGATGATACCTTGAGGCTAATTGAGCTCTTTATTATGGCAAACCAAGCTGGGACCAATTTCTAATAATAAAATGCCGATACGACTACCCTGTTTTTCAATGCACTTCCTTGCTCTGAAAATTCATTTGATCTCTCGTCATTTGGAAAACTGTTAGCCAATAACGGCGTTCCGTTAGGTTTCTAATCCAAGACTGACAATTTTTTGGCAAGATACATCTCATGATAAAGTCAGGAATCTTTATTACTTTTTTTTATATCGAGCAAATACTGAATTTCAACAATGGCGCATTTCAACATTTAAGGTTCAATGGATAGCCATGACGCATCTTTTATGTTTGAACTTTCAGTCTATCTATGCAGGAACTTTAGATGTCTTTAACGTCAATACAAAGAGTACATTGAAACCTTCATTCTTAAAATAATCGTAACCAGTTTCCCCGTACGGGCTACAGATAGTTGACTCGTTTGCACGTTCCCTGTACGGACATTTTCTTTTTTTTTTTCATACCGGCGCAGTTCTCTTTTTGAAATTATTGGTAAAACAAACGACATAAACACTTTCTTGTAAAATCATGAATTAGTTTAATATACAGATTCAGAACTATCTTCTATACCAGAATTTATCTGAACTATTTTTCAGATGAACCGTTCTGTGACATGAGCGTTTCTTAATAAGAGGAAAACTTATTACGGAAAGAGTTTTGAACATTTTTATATTGCAATATGGAACTTGAATGTCACTTTCTGTAAAAAAAGAGGGGAAAACACAGTGCTGGAATTTAGACATCTCATTGACTGAATTATTCAAATCCATCATTTAGACGTGCAGTTTGTTTCTTGAGAAAAAACGAAAATGGAAAAATAATCCAAAAAGAAGCAAGAAATTTCTGTACTGATTGCAATGTAAGACTTCGTATTGCACCGTGTTTCAAATTGTATGCACACATGCACACCCACATACACAAAGCCCTCAACCGTTTGAAAAAATATGGCCATGAAAGAGTTTATACAACATATAGGAAACATTATTCATAGCATGCAGAATGTATTTATAAAAAGCAAACATTGAGGGGTATTTATATTCACCCATTGTAAAATTGAAAATGATGTAAAAACTTTAAAATTAAAATTAAAATTTTCCATTTTCTCATTTTATTAAGTAGGTGTTTAGTTATATACAATAAGAAATGTGCCTTTGCTTGAAACATTTTGGGTAAAAAAATTAACTAGTTAAGGTAGTGTTTCTCAAACTATGGAACGCGACCCCCTAAAGGGGCAACACAACCCAACGTAGGGGACACGAGCATATCGAAAAGCTCAAAATAAAATGTTTAAAATAATTATCAATTTACTGAATGGAAGCTAATCAAAATACTCATTCTATAATAAAAAATAAAATAGACACTCACACTTAAATAACATGCTTATAAATGTACTGCACAAATATTTAAATAGCTATTTAATCATTACTAAATTAAAAACAAAATTAGTAATTACTAGTGACTCCCATGGGCTTGTCATATTCAAAATTTAATACTTATCCTGATAACTAGTGGGTTTATAATTAAAGCCGTATTGTAGTTTTAGCGTCACAGCACATGACAGTCAGTATATTGCTATTGTAAGAAGGGGGCGCGATGAAAATTATGACAGAAAATTAAGCCGCAAGTATCGAAAGTTTGATAAGCATTGGGTAAAGAGTTTAAAAACCGCACACAGCTGACTTTGAATAAGAAAAATGTAGGGAACATCATTAGATGTTATTTTAGAATGAATATAATGACGAGCAGAATCTTTTTTTTTTTCAGGAAACCTTCCCCCGATAACTGATTTAATTACTTCCCATTAAGAATGCCATTCAAATGTTATCTCCATCATTGTTTCTTTCCAAACGCCTCAGATATCAATGCATCCAACGAAACAAGTCTCTTGCAATCGTCACTTTCATTTCTCGTCTACTCCCCTCCCCCATTGTTATTCGGAAAAGACAAATAAAGCAATATCGTTCGAAATAAAGCCTAATCACTAGTTGTGGAATATTAGTATCCTGTAAAATATGATTATGTTTTTATCCGTCTTTTCCTATTCGAAAGTCCTAAATTTTGAAACATGAAGCATTAAAATACGTACACATACAGAATGTAATCAACTGGATACAGATAGAAAATACGCTGCTATTAAGAATTGTTCTTCATAAAAGATTTATGGGTATTTTATGTTTTTCAATTAAAATAACATTAGAGCTTGAGACAATACGTAAAAAATTCATGCCTCGTGCGCACACTCTCGTAAACGAAATTAATTTTAGATAACATCAAAGCCTGTAACAGCACGTAAAATTCCCTTTAAAATAAAAATAAAAAAACTTTACTGCTGGGATGACTTTTAAAATTATGAGCCATAAAGTGAATCAGTAGAATTCATCCCTATTTAAGAGCAAACTTCATTCGGAATTCTTTGCAGCCCAACCCAGAAGATCGACAGGTAAGATGCTTGTATTTCCCAGTAACGACTCATCGCAATTAATGTTAAGAACTCCTATTTTTCTTCAACTAAAACTATTTTGGTTTCTTACCGCAGAAAAAGACCAAGTACCCCTAAACTTCATTCCCCTTGGGGCAGTACTTAACATTAAATTTATACATATATTATTTATTTATTTTTTAATTTTTGCCCTTCATCTGTATACCTAGAGAGATCACATCTTTTCCTAATACGTAGACTTAAAAATTCTGAAAAACAATTTTCCGATCTACATAGTTATATGAACCAAGAAACCCAGACTTTAACATCTGAGCTAAATTTTAATTAACCTAAGAAATAATCAAATCTCAAGTAATCCGTGTGCCTTCTGTTCGTGTTCATGTAATTATTCGGTACTTTGTATTTATATCATTTTGACACATTTTTAAAATTATTTTTGAACTGGTTTGAAGGTTTCTTCGATTTTTTTCCCTAGTTCATTGTTCGGCAAATGAAACATTCCTCCTTCACGTAAGATGAAGCCATCTTGTTTTGAGAAATATATTTTTTATTTCTCTGTCATTAAAAATAATCGCATAACAAACAAACAAAACAAGGATTTTTTAAAATTTTGATATATATTTGCTTTTTTTAATTAAATGTCTAAGGTTTCGAAGAATTTATAATTTTTATAAAGAAAGCACATTTTGATGGGAGACGAAACGGTTTCAATATCCTTAAGCACTTTCATTTCTTTTAGAAAATCAACATACACCGAAAAGTGAGCGATATCAATGAATAGCATGTACGTCCAAGTGCTTCTGCTGTCTGTTCTGGCGGTTGGTAGTGTAGTGGCATTCAAGGGGTTCGATGATAACTTCATCGGCTACATTCTGCAAGCGAACGCGTGTGTCTCAAAGTGTAAGTTATTTTGCTTAAAATTTTTAATTAAGAGAGGTTTATGTTGAATTCTTATTCTCAAGAACTTAATATCATCGAAGCATGGTAGGCCCGAACAGAAATGAAGGTAAAAACTATCTCAAGTTTTAAAGTTTTATTTTCTCCAGTATCTTGGGTGAAAGGCTGTAAAACAAAGTGACTGTTTATAAAGCAATACAAATCTAGGAGTAACCAATGATTTAACACTAAGGTAAAAAAAATTCTTCCCATAAACTCTGGGATATATTTTCACTCCGAATGTTTAACTTTTTGAATGGATGAGGTCAGGAGAACCGATTCTGCAGAGAATCATTTAAAATTCATTTGTTCATATCAAGGTTCATTATTCAACGCAATTTAAAACTACATTCTTACAGAGATGATGTGCGCGCTAATCCACACGCTCAGTAAATTGAAACAGGGGTTAAGCTAAGCAATTTTACTTGGAACTTAACAATTTATGTGTACAATATTATATTTATAAAAATAGCGCTACTATTTACAGTATGCGCATTGGTGTTTTGTACAAAATTAGTGGTAAGCGAATGATAGCGCCACACAGTATTAACTTTTACCTATTCGTAACAATCCTACTTCTCAGTATCAATAAATTCAGAGAACCGCAAACAGGGATGCCTTAAGATTCTTTCAGGCTCTGGGCCCCATGCAAAAGTAGGCCCTACCAGAAATCTTAAAAAGTAGTCGGCATATAGCATGTATTGCACTGACATAGCTAGACCTTATAGTAGACCCTGTATCAAAATTCTATTCAGGCCTTTTCTTAAGATCCCTTAACGTTTTATGATATTTTGCTGACACATTATGGGGCACATTGATACAGCTGATACGGCGGTAGCTACACTTCTGATGTATTGTCAAAAGGTAGTTTGAAACAAATAAAGGTGCACGATTGGAAATCTCAAAAACCTTAGTACGAACCGGCTCGACCAATGGCTGCATTTCGATTAAACGAGTTGAATAATCGTTTATGGTATTAGGCCTAGGCCTAGACATGGACAATGGTCACCACATAATAATACATTCCTAACACTTTTGCCAGTTGCCGTGCAGTTTGAAATTCCCGGTTTTATGCAGAATATGTGCAGGAATAATAGTTGACCTTTAAAATGGTCCGAATCATGATCTTATTAAGACTGAGTCGAGAACGAAGCCCTGAGTCCAGACCCATTTGGCCCCTGCCTTAAGACGTGCATGACCTTAAGCTAATATAAGTTCAACTGAAGTTATCACATAAATATATGCCGATTAAAATAAACGCAAAAAAATCATTTGTTAATTCTCTTTAAAAAATAACACCTTCATCATAAATAAATTGTACTTTAGATTCTTTAAAATATCTTAAATTTATGATTAAAATCTATTTCTTGAAAAATGAATAGCAAACAAATACAACATCCCCCCCCTTTTTTTTTACAAGATTACAAAGTGTGAGGCATTTCGTAATCTTCCATTAACGAAATGTATGAGTAGAGTACAAAATTTCAAAGTGAATGGCCGCCAAATGTGATTCAAATACAGGAGACATCTTGAAATTCAAAACAAAAATTGTATAGCTCATAACCATAACTGCTGAGCATTTTGCAAGAATCCTAAGTTACGAGTGCTTAGAATCAGATATTATACCTTTCTTCGTATGATACTGGGAGAAAAAAGTGGAAATATTTTCATTACCAAATGAATACAGCTGAAAGGTTGATAACTTACAAGTAAACTCTAATTTTGTATGAAGGGTAATTGACCCATAATCTGCTGGAATTCGTACATCACGGAATACCTGAGAATCATGCTTGAAATTGTAACACTCGCGTGTGGTTTCTCAAACACGGCTTCCGGGGACTTTTAAAGGTTTCGGTGGAAGGGAAGATTAGGTTAAAAAGGCTCAAAGAGAATTTTCATTTCATTTCTTGATAAATTTTATTCTTTTTTTCGTTCATTTAAATCCTTGAATTTAGAGTTGAAGGAAAGAGAAATTCTCCAGGAGCACATGAATACCATTAAAAATTGAAAATGTAATTCCCACAAACTGTTTTGCATGTGTGGAATCAGAAATTAATAATATATCTTTTTAAATTTCCTAATACATCCTTCAATAGTTGGTGATTGTTTTCCAAATGTTCCGCCATATTGAACACAAAATTATTTATGACCTGTAAGCATTCAAAAGGTTTATTTGTACATAATCGACACATTTGGACGGAGAAACGTTACAATATTTATAGTTAGTTTTTAATGAATGATTGCCACGACTTTTTTTTGTATCTCGTAAAGAAATGTTGTTAAAATCATTTTTCATTCTATTATAAGTATATTATTAGTTCGAAGGTAGCTAGATACGATGTGAAGCCATAATCTCCAATTTTTCAAATGTAGATAGAAAAGAAACTCAATGGCTTGTGTCTGAAATTTATTTCGAAGTTGTTCATCAGTTCTACAGATACCTGGGGAAAAGTTTAAGAAGAATTTTATACTTTTAAAATTGTTTCTTTTTCATTTCTTAACGGTTCGTCATGAAGGGCCGGATTCTTAAGACTTATAAAGCAATATGCATAACTATCGCTTGTTTCCATCATAGGATGAGATTTTGAAAAACTATTGGAGGAGTTTTTGAACTAAATTTTGAATTTAAGGCTTTCAGATTGCAGTTAGAGTCTAAATATATATGTAACAATACTTTTATATTACAGCTTCTGTGTTTTCCATAACTGTATTAAACTACTTATATTTTTCATAATTATAATACCTTTAAATAATTTTAATGTATCTGAATTGTAAGAAATTTATACACCATTGATAAAAAATAACTTTCAAATGGATCAATAGTATATTTTTTATTGTCAAATAGACACTCATTTAACATTAAGAAAGCTAATTTCTGAATTCCCGTAAATTAGGAATCGCGAAGACAGAATGCTTGAAATTTTAAAATTATGCTAACTTCAAAAGGCAAAATTGGATGCCAGAAAAAAGGAGTTGCGCAGTGATAAAAAATTTTTCTATAAAATAATTAAACATCTATACAAATAAATAAAATTGAAGTGTCTGTTTGTAATTTCACATTAGCAGCTTTTTACTAAATGCATTTAAAGGTATATACGGTACTTATATCAAAAAATCAATTTTTAAAATTTTTGTCTGTCTGTCTGTTTGTTCCAGCTAATCTCAGGAACTTCTGGTCCGATTTTAAAAATTATTTCACCAATGGAAAGCTACATTATCAGAGAGTAACATAAAATATGTTTTATCTCAATATTCTTACAGGAACGGGAACTATGCGGGTAAAACGTTGACGTTGCTTACTCTCCGCCAAGTTGGCGTAAAATTATGCATTTGTTAACAATAGGATTTTAATAAAAAATTTCTCACATTTATAACAAATAACTGAAACATAGTGTAATTTAGCATCTATACAAAAAGCAATTTTTTAAATGGTTTTTTATTAAACGTCTAACGTTTATTACGTTACGTTTGTTAAATGTCAAATTCAAACTTTGAGAAATATCGCCAAGTTGGCTAAGAAGTTCTCTATTCCGACAATCCCAGATATTTTAATGCAAATTTTCTCCCACTTTTCAAAAAGAGGGAAACGAAATAAAGTTTTAGCGAATTGCGTGTGCGTGATATTGAAAATTCTATGGTAAAATTAATTGACAGTTTCATAAAAAGTTTTGATTACTTTAGTAGTTTTGAAAGTATTCATTACTTTGAATTTTTTTTAACTTAATTATACAGTATTCATATTTTGCACAAAATTTTTCACTTATACTGAACCAGATATTTTACATGGAGGTACTACTTTGAAGATATACTATGGAGGCATCCATACAATGTTACTGGCCGAAATAGGGGAAAATTAGGGAGCTTTACCCAATACTTATTTCATCTTCGGTCTTTCTAATCCTCAAACCTTTCGGAAGAAGTACAAACACTACATGGTGGAAGATATTTTCCGATGAAAAACAACCAAATATGCCTTTCAATGAACACATCTACAATGAAACGCAATAAAGGTTTTCAGAATGGTTAGGAAGAAGCTACATGTTTTTGGAATGTTTAGCCCTAAACGTGTTAACGGAAATGGCTTCGATAATGAAATTATTTGAGAATTAAAGTACGATTTTATAGTATTGTAAACATCAAGTAACAGAATTTATCCTAAATGTACCAGTTATGCAAAATCTCGATGCTCCTCGACTATGTAAAGGAACATGGTCACAAAACTGATGCAGAATATACTTGGTGCCAATATTTGAACATATGTCATGAAAAGGGATAATGTTATCATACCTCGAATTCCAAGTATCCCCACTGACCTACCGTTTCAATTCAAACAAGTTCAATTTTCAGTTTTACTGTTGCTATTAACAAAGCTAATATTTCAGGTAGCATGGGTGCATTTAAAAAAGCAATGTTTTTCCCATGGACAACTATATGTAGCCAATGCCCAAATCTTCACATATTTGCAACTGACGGAAGAACATGTAATTTGGTATACAGTAGCATCTTAGAATAATATTCTGTTTTGAGTTCTTTTAAAAAGGAATTATATATTAAACGTAGATAGTTTCGATTTTTAAAAATATTAATAGTTTAAGTTATTGAATATTTGTTGTTAACTATTATAATAAATTACGTTTTCAGTTTTTTTAAACTAAGCTCAATTTTAGAATTTTAAAATTTTATTAGTTCCAGTCAAGTAATAAAAAAATTACCATACTATATTATTAACTTTCTAATGATAATGATTACGACTTTGACAGTTATTTAAAGACATCAACGCGAGCGGAGCCGCGGGTAAAAGCTAGTATTAATTATAATTAAACATTTCGAAACTCTATAGGAGCCTTTTGGTGCTCTTTAAATTGAATCCATTTTTTTGTGTATGCTGATAATTGTGAAAGTATTTCAGGGGCATTTTTGAAGAGTCTGTCGCAACCCTGCGGTCGCTGGTCAAGTTCGAGACACCGAAAAAGCAGCCTTTATTATTAAAATAATACATTTATTATTCTTTCAATTTACCGTCAATAAATACAAATAATTATGTCATCTCATCTGCTTGTGATGCGATGAGCTGCATAAGACTGGTATCTCTCGAAATAACTAAGTACCCTGGACTTAAGCTTCTCTTCAAGAATTCCAAGGACTTCAGATAGTAACTTTGCTATTTTAACTTCAGTAGCAGCCAAAAGATTAACTACCACACTAACTTCGCTAGCTGTCAAATAAACATGAATCACAATTTCTCCACGGGAAGTGATTTTGTAAAAATAGAACTGTTAAGAAATATTTTTCCCAGAGTATCAGTCACAGACAGGAAAAAGGAACTGTCACAACCCTACTTGAAAATTGTGTAAGGCATTAAATTATGTATACTTGATTCCGATATTATTTGTGTATTACATATTTAAGTTTATTTGGAAAAGTGTTAGTTACAATTTTTCGCTTTAATTTTTATTTGTTATCTTGCAACTGAAATGATTTTCTTTTTTTTTAGCTGGGGATCCGAATTTGTGTATGAAATATGTTGGTTGTGCCAATGACTTGCCAAAACCGGTAATTTTTATTTCATTATTTCCCTCCATTAGTTTTATAATTCCTAAGAGAATTTCGCTGTTTAAATAAAAATGGATTAATTGAATCTTAGAAACCATGTTTAAAATCATTTAATATGAACAGGTATATTGTTGAGCGGAAAAACATGCAGTTAAACGCACAATCATGCTAAGAATTTATTTCTTTTAAATATTAACGCGTAAACATTTCAAATTTGAATATTTTTTTGCGGATTTTAATTTCAAATAATATTTCAAATACATATGTATTTTATATTCAAAACAAGAACACATCTTACTTTTGGTCATATTTTAGTTTTGATTTGTAAGCATAGCTCTTTTCTCGAACTTTTTTTTAAATTCACTTACTACTTGATTTCCCCTCGCTGTTCCTCCTCCCCATTATGTACAATTTCTAACATGTACACGCACTGATTCCGTAAAAACCCCAGAATACAGGAGCATTCTTATTTTAACCAATAATACACAAAAACGGTAAGCATTGGTAGTTAAACACATTTAACTACATTTTTTAAAAAAATAAATGTTTACAAATAGGGCAGTATAAGAAAATACAGAATTTTTTTAAAAACAAAAGCCATGACGATAAAAGTAGAGAAAGAGAATTTTCAAACATTGAATTTGATAGAAACACCGGGGCCGTGGTAGCCAAGTGGCCAAGGATCGTGGCTGGTATGTCATGAGTTCGAGCCCAGTAACACTAAAGTCCCGCCGTGTAGGGGTGTGATGCAAGTTAAATCTATCGAGGGCTGAAACGTTCTCCCGTTGGTGTGGTATGGTAGGTAGGGGAGAGGGGTGCCAGCTCAGGTGTCGTCCTCGTCACTTGACCATGGTTCAAAATGACGAGGTCTGTCGCCAAAAGCCCTTATGCATCTGAGCAGTGCGACGTTAATATTCATTCTCTCACTCACTCACTCATAGAAGCACCATTTTGCTAACGGAAAAATGGTACATTCTACACAAATATACTACGATTGGGTAATTTGTTAATAAATGTAATTGGAAAAACAAAATTACTCAATTTTCATTTTAGGCAAGCTTGAATTCCCAATATAAAAATACTCAGGAAGGATGTTTCACATAATTTTTTTTAAGAAAAAAAACCATGTTTTTGCAACTTCTAACAAAAAGTGCTGACGTCATTAGTATGAAAGCAAATGACGTAACGGGAGAACTTTTTATAATAACTGAAACTACATTTTTCTTCGGTTCAATCTTTCTAGCAACGCGTCTCAAATTTTATTTACTTCTTTTGCTTGTATCCTTGAGATCATTTCATGTATCCCGGGAGGTTCGCAGGTTGAGACACATGTTGTTTTAGCCAAATAAAATGTAACGTACTTTTATTTTCGTTCATATTATGGTATTCGGGAAAATTAATTTTTAAAATGCACACACAAAATGGAAAAAAAATCTAACACTATTTTTATTTATTTTTTTAATAAAATTATTTAATTAATTAAATTTACCAATTGAATAACCATTTTTATTTTTAAATGATCTTCCTTTTTCGTTTATCTGTCTTTCATTTTGTATAAAAGTATTCTATGGCAGTTTGCTTCCGAAAATAGTATTGTTCCTTATTTCTAATACTCTTTTGCAGATAAAGGACGTGTTCAATAAATGTAAAAATTCCGTCTACCCCGATGGATTTGGAAGTTGCAGCGGTGGAAACACTCTGTTGAAATCAGAAGACGATAAGACACAAGTAAGACACACATCGCAAATGGATATTTCTATCTAAAACGATGTTTCTTTGTTTCAAACCTTATCTGTTACAACTATAGAGATCGAAAAGCTCATTTGCTAACCTATATATTTTTTAAATTTTAATGTTGTAAAAATAGAATTTGGCTCTGTTTTTTTCTTCTTTTTTTTTTCAAAACAAAAATTATTAATTTAGTTCCTTTCAACAGGCAATTTCGTTAGGGCACTTATAGCGGAGGAAAGTTTCAAACATGTTCCCATTGCCTACAATAAGCATTGATTCGTCCTACTCGCTGTTTCGATAGAAAATTTACTTATCCATGAGAAAATGTGTTTTCAGGGAATTTTGCAGGAATCTTCTGATCCTATATTTAAAACCATGAATACAGAATCAGAGAAAGTGACTTCGAATGAGATTTAACTGAGATATAATTCGAGTAGATATATTAATGACTTAGTGTATCATAATTTTAATTCCACGATCCTTCTCAGTAATTTTGTGTCTTTCATTTCAGTTTGAAGAGTGCTTTATTCAGAAGTTACCCCAGGTGAGTTCATTCGAACACACTTCTACTTTTAAATACTTATACTCATTATACAAAACTAAAAGATGAAATCATTGGTTTTAAAAAAAATCGTATTTTTCTCTACTGTATACTGTTCTAGTTAAGATTATACACGACAAACAGTAAGATGTGACCCAATAATCTCTTCGTTATCCATATTTTCATCTCTTATCAACTCTGTCGTTAGTTATCTGCGCAGGGCTCTGAACCAAATTTACTATTTATAGTAATCGTTCGTTAAAATATAGAACATTTTATTTTTATCGTTCCTGCAGATTCAAGAAAGTAACTTCGTAAAAGAAGAATTAAATATATTTGTTATATAATTGTTTTATATATAAGTAATCAAACTTTGAACGAAATCTCTTCTGATATTCAAAAAGCCTTTTAGATTATTTAAAAGTTGCATAATCATATATTGAGATTCAGATAAGTATGATATATATATATAAGGATTTCTTTAAGCGTATATATTAAATATGCTTAAGTAAGACAACATAAACCTAAAAAAAGCTGCAAAAATATTTTTATGTTGAAATTTGAGATTTTAGGTAGAGGAGAGAGTGAGGACGGTTAAATCGACTTACGTGACAACTTTTTTTTCTTAAAAAATGGAGATCTGGGGATTTTTTTGTGGTTTTTAGATTTGTTTAGTAAATTTTATGAAATGTATGCTAAAAATAAGAAGAGAAAAAGAAATCATTATAAATAAAATGGGTAAAAATTTACAAAAAAAATAACATAAACGGGGCCCATTCTATACCAAAAGTTTATGAACAAATTTTCGATTTTTGAATTCTCATGTATTGCTTTGTTACTCATTTTTGATATGACCTCCAGGATAAGAGAAATTTTAATTTTTATAAGAACTAGAGAGCATTTTATCTTTGTTATCATTTGAAATTAGTTTTTAAAAAAACAGTGATTATATTAACATAAGGGACTGCAAATTTTGTAATAAAGCAGTGATTGATAAATCTGAAGGTTAAAACACTTCTACTATTATACAGAACATACACAAAAAGTTTTAGTTAATTATTTTCAAAACTTTTTAAGCAACTTCTGTCCCCGTTTGAGTTTTTTTTTTTTAAAGAAAAACACACGTTTCGAGTAAAACGCATTTTAAAGTATGACATCTTGCTTAAAGTAATGGCATCTGCTTTTACAAAAACATTTATAATTTTTGTTCTAGTGAATGGAACAAAATAATAAACTTGGTATTTTTATAGAGATAATAAGAAGGCCAGAATTAAAATCATTAAAAAAATTATCAGTTTTTGGCAAAATTCACAATTTTAGGGTAGTCGGACATAAAGAACCAATATCTCTTACTACCGAAAGGGCAATTTTGTAGGAAAGCAACACAAGAGCAGCACGGGATGGCACTGAAGAAGCGGGGTAAGAGTGCAAGATCCTTAAAATAATCCTTTTTTTAGGGATCTTGAAAGAAAAGGAAACAATTATTTTGAAAAAAGAAAAAAAATTGAGCATTCATTGCTATCAAGCCGTATTTTAAAAAAAATATCAAAAATCCGTTATATATTCACAAAATGAATTTTTGTTTCTTAATTTCTTAAGAGCCATGCATTCTCTGTAATATTTTTAAATACAATTCTATATTCCAGTCACTTTTAAACTTTTATTCTTGTAATGTTCCAAATACAATGTTTGACATTATATTTGTTGTAATTTTTATTTTCAATAGTACAAATCTTTGGATTCAAGTGAAGACAAGGCACAAGAAAAATTTATGGTACAGTACTCAGTTTATTTTTTTATTAATTTTTTTTAATTTATTGTTTTTCATATTAATTTTCTAATCAAGAACGATTTCGTAAAATGTGAAATTAAATCTTTCGACTTTCGCCATAGAATCATATATAATATACCTTAATAAGAGTTTTAAAAAATATCTACATTAAAAGTTATTTAAAATTTTTTCAAATGGGTGAAATGCTTTCAGTTTTTGATCTTCGATCATTATTTATTTAAGACAGCTGAAAATTCAGTGAAATATATTTACTATCAACATCTTAAAATTGAGCTGGTTTTTTTTCTTCTTTTTGTACACTGGTGTAAGAAATTAAGAGAATTTTCAGACGTGATCGATTATCTCTAAGACTACTAGACCGATTTTAATGAAATTTGATATGTACATACATTGATACAATACAAAACAAATAACCATTCAACAATTGCCATACATACGCAGGACACTCGTTAGAGTTGGAAGGTATGAAACAGCGGTTGCAGAATAAACAAAAGAAATGGGTTAATAGGAGGTATGGCCCACTCTTACAGTTATACAGCCTCGCAGCGTGATGTATACTTGAAATAAGGCAGTTTATCAGTTCTTGTGGCAATTGCTCACACTAGTTCAGTTCCTGGATTGGAAAGGGGTTGCGAGTTGCAATTGCCCTCCCCAGAGTGCCCCAGACATGTTCTACAGAGATCTGGAGAACTGATCTCCCTCTGACTGGCCAATCCAAACGGCTAATATCCACGCTCTCTAGAAATTCGTCAACCAGAAGAGCTCTATGTGGCCTCGCGTTATCGTGTATTAAAAGGAACTCAGGGCTCCATGCACCCCTGAAAAGGCAAACATAGGGCTCCAAGACCTCATCCCTATACCTCACACTAGCTACAGAGCCTCTTTCAAAGACGGCCGTCCAACATGATGCCTTCTCGGACCATTATACCTCCTCATTTATAATTGTTGATTTCATTAACATTGGAGGGTAGGTAGCGGGTTCCTTGGCTCTCTCCATGCGAACGTACAACGAGAATCGGTGTTCAGCCTGAAACGGGACTCATCGGTGAACAGAATCTCTATACCGTCTGCCCCATGCTAAACGGACTCTCTTACTTGTAGATGTGAGCGGAACGCAAACAGCAGGTCTTCTGGCAAACAACCCTCTCTCATGAAGTTTTTTTAAAACAGTCACGTTGATGCACCGGTTCCTGTGGCTGCAAGTAAGTAACGAGAGAGCTGAGAAGCTGTAACCCCTCTGTTACGCCTCGCTATAATCGACGAATGGTGATCTTCTCTGGCTGTCGTGGTTCTTGGACGACATTGCCCAGGCTTTTTCTCGATGGATCTAGTACCTTGAAACTGTTTTCATAAGTTAAACACAACGCTGGAAGAAAAATTGAACTCTCTACAAATCTGGATTTAACATTGACCTGCTTCTAGACTCACCACAGTTCACTACCTCATTTCATCATCTAAATGTTGGTGGTAATTCATTTTTACTGTTACAATTTGAGTTGAGAAGTGATTGCTTGAAAATAACACCAAAAAATTCGCCGATGTGTGCTGGAGAACGAAATACGTCTTAACTTACACGCGCTTATAAAGCCTGTTTTTCTACTGGCTAAGCCTACACACACGTGTACTTTTACGTATTTACCGTACAAGATTTGCATTTTTATCTACAAGCGTATGTTTTTCATTCAGTTCATTTCTGTTCATGCAATTCGGTAAAATATGCAAATTCTCTTAATTTATTTCGTAAGTGTATGACCGTAATTTTGCTTAATAATAATGTAATGGATAATTGATTGTTGAAAATCTATGTTGGTTTATATAAAGTTTTTTCTGACAATAGCAACACTAGAGGGACAATACGAATTAAAGGACCAAAGCATGTTAGGGTATTTAGGCTATTCGAAGTGCAAAGTTCTCCCTCGTGTTTGGGTAGCATTTCGTTTAAGCTTGCAAGTGATGCGTGTTTGATACACACTGTAAAGAAAAATTGAAATAAGTATAGCCATTTTTTAGGTAGAAACGATTGTTTAGAAGTCGATTTCTTATGCCTAAAATGCGGATTGACATACAAGTTCATATGCGAGTTTGAATGAGACCTCATGTGTGATCGAGTTTGTTTTTAAATAATTACATCATTACTCGCACGGGAAGTAATGCCACAACATTGAAGGTATGTGGAAGAGATAGACTATGAAGATACATATGAGAATACTTGGTAGTGGGCCACACAATATGACGTCACCGCGACATCTCATCCCCATAATGGAGAACTTCCTCTCGTGTGTCGGCCCAAAGCTGAAGTTTTTCTATAAGCGTGTTACAAACTCACGCACAAAGAATTTTCCAAGCAAAAGCTACCACTGACGCCTCCGATCTCACGAATACAGTGGTAATCTGATTGCAAAAATTCATCATCTCAGATGAGTCCAATTACCATCTTAGTTTGTAACAATGACTCTTCAGACGGTTCTTTAGAGTGTGTTACTTAGCGTGATACGGGGAAAACGCTTGACGTTAGGATACAGACTCTGGATGAGGCATCGGCAAACTTTGACGTGCGTGCCAGATTTTGCGCATGCTCAGTGGCACTCTACAGAGTCATGAGAAAAAGTGAAATCGCCCTGTCACTACTCTTCACTCCCCATGCGTTTTCTTTTAATTCTATTGGGGAATTTTGTGTTTTGTTTAATTATTGTGATAGTTCATACCCTCACATTTAATAAAATGATCCCTAAAAAAGAAGTTTTTATGTTCGGGGCTCTCAAGACTCTTGGGGAAGAATTAATATAAATACAACAAAAACATTATGTTGTATGTTTGTTAAAACTCGATACCGTCGTATGCCACACGTCTGGTGCGCAAAGATATTTTCAAACTGAACATCATATCATATTTAAGAATTTCGAAGAGAAATGTTATAAAAAGTGCTGTTTCTGGATGTAATAAAAAATTAATTTCGTTTTCAAATATATATATATATAATTAGAACCTAAAACTAAAGAGACCAAATGTATAGTTACGTAAGTGCTCCTTGTGTAACAGCCAAAGGTAAACCTTTCACACACAAAAAATACATAAAGGTTGTTGAATTATTGTTTAGTGAGTTAGCAAACCAACAAATATTTTTACCCAAATTCAAGAAGTACCACCTTCTACGCGAACAGCTGAAATGGCAGAGAATGTAACCATAAAACAGAATCCTGGTCTGCAAGAAACTTTTGGAGATTTATTGTTACTCTTGATGAAAGTATGACTGACGGGAATCACCCAGAATCCTATTGGTAGATTGATTTATCACACCACAGCTACAAAAATGACGACCTTTTGTCTAAAGCAGGGGAGGCGATCCTTTATAGATCAACGTGCCACTTTTTCTGAAGGAGTGTTTAACGAGATATAGATGTGCCGTCAAATAATTTTGACTTGTGATTATTGGGAAAATAATAATAAATACTAACAACTCAAGACTCTATTTACTACGAAAATGTTCCTTTTGCGCTATATAGTTATAAATGTTTCAGTTAGAAGTATAATTCAAATTAAAGTAGCGTTAGGGTGACTTCTGTTGTTGCAGTTTGGACTACAAATAACGTATTTTAGGATTGTAAGATGTTATTTTTTGTAGAATACATGCTGAACTTGAGTCATCTGCCAAACAGTTTCTAAGTACTGAATTATTTTTGCTGTGGTTCACTTTTTTGACAAGAAGGTTTGTGATATGTTTCAAAATACCATTTTACAGACTATGCTCTGCATACCACTATTAGAGTACATAAAAAACACACCGCTTTGTCGCCTTTACTAATAATGCCATATTTCTCAATCCACCGAATTTGAAATTTTCTGTTACACATACTATCTTGCATTTTTTGCTGAACTAGCCATGTTAAATATAACCGTTAAAAATTATAAATATAACACAGATAAACTTTAAAATACAATTGCGTGAATGAAATTGACTATGCTATGCGTAGACCAACTTTACTTCATAAGGTAAGCTACCACGTAACTAAGGCAAGACAATAACAAACGAGTGTGCTCCCCACCACCCGCGACCAATCACTCGCGTTTGTTTGTAATACAAATGGTTATCTGCATAATGGTCACTGGCATGCCAAAAATATTGTGTCACGTGCCATCAATGGCACGCGTGCCACTGGTTAGCCATCCCTGGTCTAGAATGTCATTAGATATCATGGGGGATCCAAACCACTCCCAATTATGGAGTTCCTCAAAAAGGAGAATCAGCGCAAAAAGGAGCTTGGAGTCCTGTCTTTCAGTGAAAGCATCCCTGGAGCCATATTTCAGAAAGACAATGGCCATTCACATGTTGCCTCGGAATATGCAAAGCATTTTCTTTATTTATGTGTGTGACTTGCACATTTCATGCATACACCAACCACTACGGCAAGGATTATATGAATACGCGAATCGATTGCACCACTCAACGGCACCAGAGAGTATTTTGGCGTCTAGTAGAGCCCTTCTGGAATGCATTCCTCAGAAAGACATTCATAATCGGTAGGATCCCACGTCAAGATGCGTTCGGGCAATGTGTTAAATTTCTTGCTGTTTAAATGTGATCTTAATTTAAGACTATTACTAGTAATACGTGTAAAATATATGACTCCTGGCAGTGGCTTAACGGAGTATATTAGGGTTTCCCTGCAAAGTCAAGCTTTGGGTCCAAACCGCATCTTATGAAGTGTACATACTTAGCTTCAGTCAGGCTTTGTGCCCCTTAGAAACTTCGACCCCCGCAATCCGGGGTGTACGTTACGCACTGACTCCTGGCGATTGTTTCATAGTGTTGCACAATTTTTACAAACAGGAATGTTATTTATTTGTTGTACTTATAACTTCTTTATCTTTACAAAAATTGTGAAATTGACAACATTTCCAACCTTTTGCAGATTTTAAAATTTCCTTTTAATAAACTAATGAATTTATTGATTAAAAATTTTTCGGGACAGTATTTTAAGAATCTATTAATCCATTCCGGGGGGAGGGAAAAAAAGAAACATTGGTTTACGAGAGAGTTTTTGTTTAACAAAATTAAAGTTAAAAACTTTCTAAGAATGCGACTTTATGCATCAAATTTTAATACATGCATTAATTTTTTTACTCAAATTTTCTCTCTTTTTTTTTAGAAATGCATCTACAAGAATGGAAACAAATGCTTGAAATCTTAAAGAGACTGCGAATTAAACTTTCCTCTATTGAAGGCAACCGGATGAAAAAATTCCTAGTTCAATTTTGCAAATGTTAAATTTCGAAAAATAAAATGTTTACTTCTGTAATGCAGAACTTTTTGTTATTTTAAAACCATTACACATAATAAATGAAAATAGTTAAAATACGATGGTGACTTTGTAGTTATTTGTGTAGTTTTAAGCAATAAGCAAAACATTTTGAATACAAAATATTTTTAGATTATCCTCTTTTTTTATTTTTTTAACAAAATGAAAACTAAAATAAGAAATGAAAGATAAAATGTAATAGCAAAGAATAAAAAAAAATACTTGCGCTTATAATTAGAATTTTATATTATGAGTATTAAGTGAACAGGATTTTATACAGGAAGTTTTGCATATCAGCATTAACATATAGTCGTCAAAAAACTGTAACAACTTTGAAAACTTCTGCAATTCTATCATTTTTAATTGCGTTTAAGGAAAATAAGTTATGACTACTAAAAATTTAGATTTAAATTGACTCTTAAAAGGATTTTTCTCTTAACGAGCCACTTATTTCATCATTAGATTTCTCATTTTAAAATAAATTTAATTTTAATATCTAATAAACTCTCCTGCAAAGTTTCAGAAAGTTGCAGCAGTTTTAAAGGTAGACATGTTTAAGTAATATACGAGATATCTAGCCATCCTTTTCTGATTTTGGCACCAAACAACTGAAAATTAATTCCTGTTCTAAAGTATAGAAGCGAGAGTTATTAGATAAGAGTAAAGAAAAAATTCATTGTAACATACCAAAACATTTTACATATATACTCATATCACATAATTTATGCACAACACACAAACGCATGTCGTATGTCTTATACCGACTGTTTTCCCCCCTTTAAAACGAGACTACTGATTTCCAGTAACAATATGTATATATAAGTAATGCATATTTATTTATACTTTTTTTGTATGAAATTCACTTTCAGATTCCCTTCATCAAAATTCATTGAAAAAATCGTGGCAAATTTTTCCATTATGAACCTAAATATTTTCCCAGAAGATAACACATTACCTTGAGAATTTTAAATGAACTAAACCAACGAACAGTTACATTTAAAAAACTATTTGAACAGCCAACATCAAATACTGGAAGTTATCTGTTTAGACCTCGTTTTGGATTTGCCATGTAGATGGGATTGTACATTTTAGCACTATTCAGGTTCAAACTTCTGATCAGTGTGAGGGGGGGGGGGAATTGGAGACAAGACGAGTTTTCAGCTCACGTATCGTTTTCGGCATTCGACCCATGTTCAAAATTGTGAGCAATTATCTTCCATACTTTTGTATTTTTGAACTCTGACTTCTGGGCTTTTCTGTTTCCGGAAGCTCTAGGAAATCCAAGATCATCATTAGCCATTAGATGATAAACTAATTATGTATTTTAATTAAGGATTAACTATATATTTATATGGGAATAATATACGTTAATGTTTTCGTGAAGGCTTTTTCTTTGTAATATTCTTGTGCCCTCCAGGACTGCGAGTAATTAAAGCGCCCACCTAACGGTATTTAACCGTAATTTTAACACTTCAAAATTGTGTGCTCAACGTTTTTAGATTATACGCTATGTAAGCCACATCATTCGATATCTGTTATCCAATTAGAGGAGTTTTACACTGAATTCCTATGATTTGGAGAACTTCCGGTTTGCGGTTTGAATAAAAATCGAAAATCTATGGATAATTCAAGCTGCTGCATGTTATTATCATCATGTTATTCTTGTTCCTGTCCTGGTTTTTGTGTAGCTGCTTATCTGTGTGTGGGTTGCCCCCTAACTGTAAAATAAAAATGAATTATCATTCAACAAAATGATTCCTCATCAATTCAGTATCTTCTACATCCACAAAAGGACCGATAAATCTTCGCGGCCTAGCCATCAATGATTATTTAAAGCGGGGTTGACCAACCTTTTTGGTTAAAGTGCCGCTATCAGATAATAAATCATGTGTGCCATTCCAACTTTTCCTACAAACAAAAAGACATTAAAATATGAAAAACATTTTACTTATTAGCTTATGGGATTTTTAAGCAAATGGCATATTTTTGTATACAAGTATAGTCTCGAAAATTTTAAAATAATATAATAAATACTTAGGTTTTATTGCTAATAAACTTTTTTAAACCTAAAAGAAAAAGGAGTAACTTTAAACATATAATTTTAATATAATATTAAACAGTCAGTACTTGCTTAACGTGGCATTTGAATTTGTAGTTTTTTTTTTTTATCAAGTCATCTATATTAGGATTATTTCTTGAAGATGCTAACAAAATTAAATTGTTTTAGTTGTATATCAATTAATTTTAAGCGATGTTATGATTTTATTATGGTCGTAATAGAAAACATTTGTTCACAAGAATATGTTGAACGAAAACTACAACAATATCTGACAGCCAAACCGTCTAAATTTAGAAAATTACTTGTTGGTACAAATTACTAAAATTCAATATAATTTGGATAAATTGAGTTGAAATTAATTCCTTATATAAACTTTTCAGTCTAGTATGGTGCTGTAGGTTAATAATTCCGATTTAGATTTCAAGTGGATAACAATTAACGTCATGGAAAAATTGAAAAGTAATATACGAAAAGATAAGCATTTTAATTTTATCTTGAAAATCATCCAACCTAGAACTGAATGAATTCTTCAAAATGAATATTAAATTTTTTAATTTATTAATGCTTAAAGCCTTCTTAAATTTGGCGGATAGTTACTGCATTATTATAAAAAGAGCTAATCTTTTTTCTTCAAAATAAAGGCAAAATATACGAAGTTTGCTTACAAAAGATATATGTTTGTTGTCTTTTCAAATCGTTTTATTCCAAATAATATACATAAAAAATATCGCTAACATAGAGCGAATGGCCCTTTCAGCCACGTACCTAATCTTTGTTCTTACATTCTGGCGGGTAAACAAAAGTACACACCTTATAATTTAAATAGCGCAATCTACTGGCACACATGAGTCGTAACATACTCCCCATCAAGAAATTATTCTTGATGTAGAGGAAGTTTACAGAGTTGAAAAATTAGTCTTTTAAATAGACCTTTAACAGTTTTAGGAGTTACTACTCTTACCACACCATCCTTACCTGGATGCGTTTCAATTATTTTACCTAAAGGCCAGGTTGCTGGAGGAATATTATCCTTTTTAATAATTACAACTTCTCCAACTTTAAAATTATTGTTGGGATACTTCCATTTAGTTCTGTTTTGTAAATTATTTAAATAATCAACTTTTTACTTTCTCCCAAAACCTAATTTCATTTTTTGGACAAATCCCAATGGGAACGAAGAGAAAGTTTATCATTATTGCTATGCTCAGGAGAAGAGGTAATAACCTCACCTATGAGAAAATGAGAAGGAGTTAAAATATTTAAACTATCTGGATCATTGTCACTATCCAAAGAGACTAGAGGCCTTGAGTTCAAAATTACCTCTACTTGTGTTAACAAAATGCTGAACTCCTCAAATTTGTGTTACCAATGACCCTTTTTAAATGATATTTAACCCTCTTAACTCCTGTTTCTCATAATCCTCCAAAATGAGGACTCAATGGAGGGATAAAATGCCACTCTATATTCACTTGAGATAAAAAAAATAGCAAAAAATGTTCATTTTCACTAAGTTTCGAAAGGGAACCAAGGGGTTGAACAATCTTGCCGATTGCGGAAAAAAAAACGCTTAGTGATATTATCTGGAAAACTTACTTTCAAATTGAAAATAAAGGTATCTTTCACAGAATTCCAAGTGAGTCCTAGGGCCTTGGAACATTCATCAGGATGGATTTCCTAATTAGTGGTATCTCCTACCCAATGTGAGGAAATCGGGAAAATACATCTGGTGAATTGGAACGCCACTTCCTTAAGTGGAATCCTCTTGCTTCTAGTACTTTATAAAGTGTCTTTATCGAATTGATTGCCTCCTCCCTCGAAGTGGCTCCTGCCATTAAATCATCGATGTAAAAAGATTATTTTATAAGGATTGAAACAGTAGGATCATCTCTTTCTAGATCTAACCCCACTTGAAGCAAGCAGCGAGTAGCTAAATATGGTGCTGATGCTGTACCATATGTTACAGTGCACTGTTTATATTCCTGTATGGAAAAGACCCTTGATTCTCTACACACAATGCTCTATAAATTTTGATTTTCCCGATCAACTAGTATCTGCCTATACATCTGTTGGATCTCGGCTGAAAAGGCAATTTCATTTAATCTGAATTTTAATAAAATTGTGAAGAGGTCAAGCTGTAACATTTTACCTATTCCCAAAATTGAACTGAGAGAACTTCCATTAGAAGGTTTACAAGTGCCATGAAATACAACGCGTAATTTTGTTGAAACACTGTCACCTTTCATAACAGCATGATGAGGAAGAAAATAAATTTTAGAGTCCGTAGAATTCAAATTTTTTCCCACGAGTGTCATATGTCCCAATGTTTGATATTCCCTCATAAAATTTTTATACTGTCTCTTAAAGTCCTTATCGACTTCAAATATTTTCTCCATTGCAAGAAAACGAGAAATCGCTGTCCCCTTAGTATTACTCAATCGTGAGGTGTCTCCGTATTTTGGTAATTTTAATATAAATCTAACTTGATCATTATATTTAAAAGTTGATTGGAAATGATCTTCACAAAATAATTCCTCATCAGATAAAAATTGTTTTTTAACGGATAATTCCACCATTTCCTATAACCTCTGAAGAAGCGAATCGGTTTTTAATTCGTTCTCAGTGCTCAAAAAAGGAGAATACAATTCATTTGGTTCCTTATTTTTAATATTAAGCTTTCCTGCTACAACGCATTCAAACATAGTTCTTTGAGCAATGGGTTCATTTTTAGAACCAACAATTTTTCCACTGCGAAGAATTAAAAAAAAAAAAAAACAATCAGATCCTAAAATTATATCACATTCTTTGGGACGCATAAAATTCTCATTTGATAGAGTAATTGATTTCAAATAGTCCAAATCCTTCACATCCAAAAACTCTGAAGTTATTTGTGAAGTGACCTTATTTAAAATAAAAGCGTTCACTTCAATCTTCTCATTCGAAAACTATGATCCGATAACCAGATCTACACTGCCTTTAGTTTTTGACCTGCACTAATCCCTGCGATCCCGCGGAGGGAAATTTTACTGTGGTTTCTCTTTAAACCTAAAATATTTATAACTCTTTCCAAAACAAAACAACTCTCAGACAGAATCTAATAATGCTCGGCATACACAAACGTTTCATTATTAGTATTATATATTTTTAGATTTGCAGTAGGGAGAAAAGAAAGATTTAACTCACTGTTCACCGAAGCTCCAGAATAAATCCCTCGGCCCCAATTTGATCTTCGACCTTACTCGATTCGCTGTTCCTAGACTCTGCGCTAGCTCCTTCCCCTTATGGGGGTTCGTTTCCCTCTAACGAAGATGCAAACGCATTTCCGTTAGACCTATTTTCATGTAAAAGAGTATTATGGGACTTATAAAAGCATAGAGAACATTTTAAATGATGATTAGGGCAAAATTTATATTGATGATTATTTAAACATAAAAAGCATAATAAAAAACGTTTCACAAAATTTTTCTAGAATTAACATCCATATTCTTAAATTGAATACACTTAAATAATGGGTGTGTTCCTTTACATTTCAAACATTTTAAGATTTTTTTCATTTTCAACATTATAATTTACATAATTACTCCGTATAGGAATTTAACATTCAGATTCATTATTTAACATTAATTCTAAAGAAGAACATCTCACGTTTAGGAAATAAAGGAAAGCTTTGATGTTAGCAAATTCTTCTTCAGATGATTTAATAGCCCATAAGCGTCTACTTTCTGGATCAATTTTTTGCACTAATAAATAAATTAACCAGCAGTCTTTACGAGAAGCCTGCTCACCTAAAGCATTTCGACCTCTCAGCTATTCATCACTTGTGTCCAATAACTTGCGCAAATTAAAACTATTAGCTTCGGAAATAAGTTTTTGATCCAAAAACGTTTTAATTAATGACTGAACAATTTGTTTTTTGTTGTCATACCTATCTAACAATTTTTGCCAAGCTTCTTCATATGAATCATTAGATATAGGAATATGTTTAATTAACGAAGCTGGTTCATTAGTAAGAAGACCTTTCAAATACTGGAATTCTTCAATGTTCGATATTGATACTTGCGAATGCACAGTAGATACAAATAAATCTTTGAAATTTATCCAGTCCTTAAACTTACCACTAAACTGTGGTATACTCAATTTTGGTAACCTAAAATTACTAACATTTGAGTTCGAAATAATTGAACTCGCTACAGAATTCCACTTAGATTCAAAATACTTAATTTATCTAATTTATCTTTAAATTTCGGATTCAAATTAAAATATCTTTCTTCAAATTCTTCGAGTTCAGATTCCTCTAAACTCAAAGTCGAATCTAATCGCTCGAATTCATTAAATAAATTATCCAATCTGGATAAGAGAATAGAAGCTTCATTTTTAGTATTTAACTCATCAAAAGAACTTTCTAGCCTAGTTAAAGATGCTTTTATGTGACCTCTGGCTATACGATTTTGAGCCATTTGAGCTTTCTCGGTTTCGCTCATATTAAAAATTTTCACACAAAAAATCCAAATAAATAATGCAAATATATGCAGTAAAATAATGTAATCAAAGATAATTTAGTTTTTTTTTCATTCAAATTAATTCTAGGCACTTGAAAATACAGTAAGTTCTAATGTAAATTTCTCAATATCGATACTGAAAAGATGGCTAACAAAATGGCGAATTTCAATTAATACAAACAAGTCAAAAGCAATCATCTTCAAAAAAGGCCCATACAGAAATAACTTACCACCTCTCTGTCTCTCCAGGAACACAATCAAATGGTAAAGGCAAGTAGAGTACCTTGGAGTTACCCTCGACAGCAAGCTCACGTTTAAAAACCACCTCAGTAAAATAGCCTGCAAATTTAAAAAGAAACTCCATGCATTACATCACCTTTTCAGAAAAGAAAATCCATGCTCTAAGAAAACAGAAAAGAACCATCTACCTACAATATTTCAATCAATCCTCACCTACGCATGCCCCATTCGAGGAATAGCCGCCGGACAACACATGAGCAAGCTCAGGTACTCCAAAACAGAGCCCTGAGAATCATTCTTGACTATCCTGTTTACGTTCCTAGAAGATACCTTCACAAAGATATTAAAATCCCTCCTCTCCACGAAAGAATCAGAGAACTATCAGAAAACTTCCACGGACAATTAAACCTACATGTCAATCCGACCATCAGAGTCCAGACAGACACCGATCCAGGAACGCACAGACACCCAGCCCATTCAACTAATATTCAAGAACTTTCTTGAAAACCAAAACCAAAACCTAGGCTGCATCTTCTCTCACTGACCAGCATCTGCATCTGCCACTCGCTGAAATACTCCTGCCACCCAAGTCTTCGTACCCCCCCCCCCTCCGGGGAAAGAGAATAAACTTCACTATGCCGATGAGCTGCTTTGCTCGCCCTTCAAAACGGGCCAGCTAACTGTCCTCTTCCTTCCCTCCACGGCTCCAAGAATGGCCTGGGCCATTGCTTACTTAATTACTTATTTTCTCATTTCAGATACTGTACGGAGAAGTACTCCCGAGTGCTGGCTCTCCAATGGCAGTATATCCTCGATTCAGTACAAATAGCATGTGATTCTCTACTTCTGGACATAGAAATTTTTGCTATAAAAACCATAAATATTATCACATGTATACATTAAGGCCCTTAAGAAGCTCTATAAATTAGTGGAAACAGATCACAAAAAAGTATTTTCTCACTGCAACACAAACTTTTTAGTTTGTTACCTGTAATAAAAAGAATTCTCTTAGTTTTTTTTGATGACCTAAAACTATACTTTTTATCTAGAACCAAAATTATATTACTTGATATTTTTAAAGAAATCTAGAAGGTGAATTGTTTTTGAGAGATTTTTATACATTACTCTACAGAGAGAGAGTTATATTTATTATAGTTCTAAAATTAATAGAGCTAAGTCTTTATTACAGCAGCAAATGCTATTCAGAAATTCCTCACTGAGATGTCAAGTTGAGGGGGAAAAAACATATGCATTCCATCTTCTACCACTAAATAATAATATTCAGGAACAAAAATCCTTAGGAAACGTAATTTTTTTTTTTCGTTCTACTTAACAATTTTAGTTTTGATTAAGATTTTAAGTTTCAGTGGATAAATTTACGATCTGAAATTGCCTAGTTTGAAGCAGAAGAGATTACAGAATTTGTGTTAACGAAATATGTGAAAGATTCCGTAAATATTGAAGACCTAATTCATTCACGGACCTTGTTGGATCAGATAATTCAAAACTTAAGGGTAGGTAGTGGTTCAAATTCGAAAAAGTACCAAATGCTTTGAGTGAGTGAGTGTGGTGTTTTATGGCGCAAGAGTACTGCGCCACACATTTGTTAAAATATTAAAATCTTAAAAAAAACATAGAAATATAAAATACATGCACATATAAAAAGTTCAAATTAAAACACTGTTTAAGATAACAAATCAAATTAAATATAAAAGTCCAATTTTATAGATAAAAGCAAATATATATATATTTTGGTGGGTCCTTCTTCCACCAAGTCATATAAAGTTAATTGAGATGAATTAAAAAAGGTGATGCGATAATGATTATAAAAACGCGACTATTTACTAAAATGTGCCGAACAATCACGTGTCATGCAAGGTTTCATGTGTTATGCAATATGCCATGCAAAGTTTCGTCTTCGATAACCTTGCATGAAGGACATCAGGAGCATCTTCCCCTAACAACAAAAGCCTGTACGTAAAATGAGTATATCCAATGCGAAGGGCGGTTCGTCTGACATCGGCCCTTCTCATTGGCATCACAAGCCGTGCTCCAATGGCAGGCTTTACAGAGTGCAGTTTGTTATTCAACTGCAGACTCTATGAATCCTGTCAGGGTATTAAAATATGATGCAGGATGACGCACGTCCTGTCTGATAGGGGAACTGCTAGCGACAGAAGGGTCGTTGCCAATCGAACCGCTCTGTCCACTTGCTCTTTACTCATGATACCTGAGGTGGCTTGGTAAATGTGCAAAATGCTATAACGAAGCCCTTGTCATACAATAGACTTGTGATGTCAAGTATATTACATACCACTGGATGACACCAATCGTTGCAATTTTCAAGCACTTTTAAGAAATTCATGCTGTCAGTATAGATGCAGTGAAAACGCTGCAATAAATGCCAAGCCAATAACTGCTCATATTATCTTCAATCATGACTCCACAACCAATGTAATCTGCACATTTTGAACCATCTGTGTAGATGGCCGAATAACTACTATACTCACTGCGATGGTAGGAGAAGACGCGTTGAAAGACTACATGTGTTGCGGCGGATTTACTGTAAGCAAAAGGGTAGATGTAACAGAAACATGACTTAATTCCAAGGATATTGTAGCAAAACGTTTCTTCGCTGGGGGATGTCCACATTAGGTACGTCTAGTTCGGATACAAGAAGCTTTATACCAGTGATTCCCAAAGTAGTCTATGTAGACCCCCAGGGGTCTATGATGATCTGCAAGGGGTCCACGCTAGTGAAAAAGTAATTTGGGGTCCGTGAGATGTAAATGGGGGTCTATAATAGTGACTCTGAGTAAACCAGATCATGATTTTAATTTTTAAAATAAAATGGATGTAGTGGAAACCCAATTTTACAAATTAACTGATTTATTTTCTAAATTTAGGGAGATCAATTCGTGGTTACTAGGTGACAGCAAATACAAGGACTATTTTAGTATTTTTTTTTCCAGAATTAAATCAAAGAAGTATAATATTGAACGCGCAAATTTTCTCAATTTGTCACAGACAATCTTTCAGGACATTTTAACCTACGTTCAACATTTAAATATCCTTCACTCAGATTTTGAAACTAGGTTTGAGATTGCTTTTTTTATAGTAATAAAAAAACCACAGTAGACAATGAATTCATTCAGCCACATTAAAAAAATGTTCTATTACAATAGGAACTGCTAAGAAAGGCTTTAACGATCTTAAAATAAAGTTTAGAACTGGATTTCTGCAATTTTGGCTTTAAACAACATACCTGTTTTTTGTCGCGAATTATGGAATATCGTGAGAAGGTTTAAATTGCTTTTCCTAGTGAGAGGGAGTTTCGCAAGTTACCAATCTCAAAATCAAGGGGGGGGGACTGGGCGCTTATTAACAAAGAAGATTTAAGGGGTTAAACCAGACTAGATTGATATTAAATATTGAAAATTTGTTATTGAAGCATAAAGCATTTAAGATTCATTCTTCTCATTAAATTCAATATATATACAAGCTGCATGACCCGGCGTTGCACGGGCTTCTTCAAGTGTATAGATTTTTGCCTTAAACATTTCCTCTTCCTATCTCGGTGCAAGCACTCTTACTGGTGTGTTTGTGACTTCTCTCTCCATTTTAATATATCATTAATGGATGAATATAATAATATGTCAATGAATTAAATCAAAACAGCTACGTCATAAAGTTTCAGTTTGCCTGAAATCAATTTTCAGAGCCAACTTATGTCGTTGCATATGCTATGGTTGTATGGCCCGACCTGCATGGACTCTTACGAGTGTATAACTTTTTGCCAATGGAAATTTCCGCTTCCCTTCTCGATGTCATAACTTCCTCGTTTTTGTGTGATTTCCATATTTTGACATTAAAAGTGCTTTTTTTTATGTCGAAAATTCTGGCAACTAAGTCGGGACGATCATGCGGATTTTGTCGAGGAAAAAGGTTGTCTTAGATCTCTTTCCACTTCGGGTTGCAAGTGAAAGTCAAAAACAAGTCGGGCTTACCAAAATCTCTAACAACAGACATAGCATCCTGAAAGTTCTGTTGCATTGCTCTATGACTTCCAATGAAACTTGATGGCAGAATGAGGGTAGCACCTGCTCTCATGCCAGCTTCAGTAGCCAGAGCATTCACGTGGTCAGCAAGACCCAAATACGATTCAACTCGCAGCATCCTCTGATTGTGACGAATGAAATTCAAATGGTTACCCTCAACCTTAACATAAGAATCCACAACATACTGCTGCATAAGCTTATCTGCATACAAAATAGGATTAAAAATATCTTTCCTAACTGATAAATGGTGCACATAAAACTGTAACTCGGTAAAAATTTGATTAACGCGAAAACCTTTCTCACCACATGGAAAAAATAAAACGTAAGTCATTGAATCGCAGAGTTAGGATTGAGAGTACTAATCCTGCACAGGTGGCGTTGTTTGGAATAAATGCAAATATCCCGGTTATTCGGTGGAATGCTATCAGAACTTTTAAACACCATTGCAACCTCATTTGTTTTGGGAGCATTATATCTTCCTCTGTGCTGGTCAGAATCAAGTCTCTCATCACTGATGTACATGGTAATGTTTTCCGACGCCTCATGTCCTTCTTCGCGCATCACCTGCTGCTCCAGTTCCCACATCATTTTGTACGCAGCTGCAAAAGGGTTGACTCGTCTAATTATCTCGTCAAATCTTCTCATTAGTTCTGGATTGCATTCAGAATTCTGACAACGCTCCATTCGTCGACAAGTAGCAAGCTCCGAATCCAAAACATATAACTGAGCAAATTTTTCTTCTGCTGCTTGAGCTGGATGTAAGTGAGAAGTCCTGTGATAAATTTGGCCATGAATTCTGAAGCAATATGCTCCTCTACCGGCAGGTGGTACAATCTGTGCTCCCATTGAAGCAAAGGGCAGAGCACTGTTGTACGACCTTATGTTTTTCTTTAAATGCTCAGATAAATCATGGCTACCATCCATCAATCCTTTCAATTCTACTGGATATGTTGAAGCTTCTTCAATTATTTTCCCATTATGGCAGCAATGGGTGTAAGCTCCTCTGACATTTTTTCTTGCCTAAAATACAACCCCCCCCCCTCCATTTCAGACAAACATTGTCCATTTCTCTACAGTTATGTTCTTCAACAACAGGGTAAATAGAAAGGTTCTTGCAGCATAAAAAGTTTGTATCTGAAGGCAATTCTTTTTTTCAGTGATGTTTAGGCGGCGACCTCTTGCATTCTGCGCCATGGTTGACAGTCGGCGAATTCTTTGTTCTTCCGTTTCCTCCGCTCTTGTATCCTGGAAACGTTGTGCCATGGCTGCCAATCGGTGACTTCTTTCTTCTTCTGTTTCCTCTGCTCTTCTCTGCTGGTCATGTTGTGCCATAGCTGACAATCGTTTGTTTCTTCCTTTTTCAGTTTCGGCAGCTCTTCTTGCCCGCTCTCTAATTGCCTGCCATCTACGGGTGGCATCACCTGTAATGCCTCTTTTCCGTTTGGGCATCGCAAATGGAAATAATTAAACAAAGTAAAAAGATAACTATGCAGCTAAACCCTACCCTATGAAATAACCACTTGCTGAAATAGAAATTCCTATTACGATAATATGAGAGTAAAATAAAGAATTCTAATTTTAACAATTTCTTATTTAGAACTTAAAATAGTAAAATAGACTTAGTTCATACAACGTAGAAATGATAAAATATTAATTTATAAATAATACTAATTGATGTTACAAAATAATCAATACAAAGAACAATATTGATTTTTACTATAAAAATACTGAAACAGAAATTACAATTAATACAAATACATTTATGATGTAACTTATAAACAAAAAACAAATCACACAATCCAGATTTTAACAATTTCTTATTTAAAATAGTAAAATGGACTTGAACAACATAGAAATTATAAAATATTAATTCATAAATAATACTGTAACGAATTTCACTGTTGGGTTCAGGGATTGAATAGACTTTAATCAGGACAGCGATAAAACAGTTCTTTATTATCAGCCCAATGAAGAATACAATGTTCAGAAAGGCATAAGAACAGCCGAAGTCACAGTAATACAACACAACAGTAACACAACACAATGTACTGATCCAGCGGGAAATAGATCAAATGCAAAGCCGTAGGCTTTCGTACTCTTTTCGGCATAAATCCCGACGGAAACACCCGTAAAGTAACAGAGACTGCCGGCGCGTCCGAGCTTCAAGAAATCTGAATAACAACAACAACTCATGTTGCATTTCAGTATGCCTTATATACACACGGCGAAAGTGGTAGAACATTCCAGAAAATAGGAGAACCGGAAGTCGGAACCGGAACCGGAAGTCGTCAAATATCGCCAAATTTGGTGATACTTGGCGACAAATTTGGCGGCAAAATAAGTTGCCAAAACTGTCGCCAATTTGGCGAGATACCCATAGAGCCCCATGTTATTTACAAGGTCCCATAACAATTGATCTAATTCACATGTTTACATGCAATAAACATTAATCCTGCACTATTTTTCAAGCAGAATAGTAATTTTGACATAATTTAACATAATAAACACATTTTAAATACCAAAATCGTAACATTGCCCCCTCCTCAAAGACTGTATGTCTCGGGCAGTACACTTGAGCAGAAAGCCATTTAAATCAAACAATTATATTATTTTAAATATAAGATAAACAACTGACAATGAAAGAATACTCAACATAACAAATAAAAAAAAACTACTTACAGGACTATTTACAAAAGGAAATGGTTGAAGGTGATGAAACCATGGTTTAAATTGATCCCTAAACTAAGTATTGTTACCATAATAAGGAGCTAAGCGATCGTAATGAACGACTCTAGGCTTAGCATTCGTAGACTTACGGATTCGAACCACGACGTCGTTCAGTCTTTTTAGAACTGTATAAGGCCCTTCCCACGATGTTTGAAGCTTCGGAGAAAGTCCTTGACGTCGGTACGGGTTCCAGAACCAAACCTTGTCACCTTCGTTAAATGTATGTCCTGTAGCTCTTGCATCGTATCGGATCTTCATCTTGTCCGTCGCGATGTTAATGCGACCTCGGGCAAAGTGATGAACGTCTTCTAACCGTGCCTGGAGATTCTCAACATAGTCTTCAGGTGAAGAAGGCGCATCCGGTGGACGTCCGAATACGAGATCACAAGGGAGACGGAGTTCATGACCAAAGAGCATATTTGAGGGTGTAAAGCCGGTAGTTTCATGGACGGCACTTCTGTACGCCAGCAGGAACAGCGGTAGTTTCTGATCCCAGTCTTGTTGGTTCTTTGAAACAAGGTGAGAGAGACTATTCAGGATAGTACGATTAAATCTTTCTCCCATGCCATCCGATTGTGGATGTAGAGGGGTTGTCCGTGTTTTATCGATTCCCAGGATTTTACAAAGTTCTTGGCAGACAGCAGAAATGAAATTTCTCCCCTGATCGGAATGGAGTTGAAGGGGTGTTCCGAACCTTGAAATCCAATTCTCCACTAACACTTCTGCAACAGTTGTCTCTTCCTGATCGGGAATCGGGTATGCCTCAGACCATTTCGTGAAATAATCCATGACAGATAAAATGTATTGGTTATTGTCTTTCGATCGTGGAAAAGGTCCCAAGATGTCGAACGCAATTCTTTCGAATGGTGCCCCTACATTGTATAGGTGTAGCTTTCCGCGACTACGTCTGTTCGGTCCTTTACGGGCTACACAGGTATCGCAGGACTTGCACCATTTTTCGACATCAGTTCTTACGTTATTCCAATAAAACCGCTCTCGAACTCTCTGCATGGTCTTCATAACTCCGAAATGGCCACTTGTTGAATTATTGTGTAATTCCTTTAGTACGTCAGGTATTCGTGATCGAGGGAGTACTAACTGCCACCTTGATGTTTTGCCATCTTCTTATTCCCATTTTCTATACAGGACGCCGTTTCGAATGTGAAGAGAATCCCAAAGAGCCCAATACCGTTTGATACCAGGACTTAAACTTAAGATGTCTTGCCAAGAGGGTCTCATACTAGACGACTCCATGCGTTCAATAATGGGTTTTAGGTCAGGATCCTTCATTTGTGCTTCGTGAACTTCTTCATCACTCCAAGGGTCTAAATGTGATGTAGCTGACGCAGTGATCTGGCGCACAACTGGTACCGTTTTCCCATATTTCATCTCAGCTGTAGAGCAAAAGCGACAATTCTCTGAACAGGGTTTCCTGGACAAGGCGTCTGCATTTCCGTGCAAGGATCCTTTGCGGTGTCGGATGTCGAAGTCGTACTCCTGGAGTTTCTGTATCCACCTAGCAATCTGTACCTCTGGGTTCTTGAAATTCAAAACCCATGTGAGAGATGCATGGTCTGTTCGGAGCAGGAATTTTTGCCCGTAAACGTAACTGTGAAAATTTTCAACAGCCTTAACGATGGCAAGTAATTCTTTCCTGGTGACACAATAATTTCGCTCGGGCTTCGACAGGCACTTACTCCAGAAAGCGATGACACGTTCTTGGCCGTCGATTTCTTGAGATAACACTGCTCCTACGTTTTCATGGCTGGCATCCGTATCTAAGATAAACTGTTTATCAGGATCCGGATAAGATAAAATAGGCGCGGATGTTAAAGCCTCCTTTAAGCTGGTAAATGCTACCTCACATTCCTCAGTCCATACAAATGGCCGCTTGTGCTCAGTCAACCTATGAAGTGGTCTTGGGATTAAAGAAAACCCTTTTACGGACCTTCTATAATAAGTGCAGAGCCCTAAGAAGCTTCTCAACTCGTGCACATTCCGAGGTCGGCTCCATTCTTTAACCGCTGCCACTTTTCGGGGGTCAGTTCTTACGCCTTCAGCCGAAATTATGTGTCCGAGGTAGCTCACTTCACGGCGAAATAAATTACATTTGTCTGGATTTAACTTCAAATTGGCTTGTTTCAATTTTTCTAGCACCTTCCTCAGATTGCTAAGATGTTCTTCAAAATCTCGCCCCACAATAATTATGTCATCTAGGTAAATAAGACAAGCTTCAGGAGAGAGTCCTCTCAACACCGTCTCCATGAGGCGCTCAAAAGTAGCAGGTGCGTTGCATAGACCAAAAGGCATAACTTTAAATTGCCAAAGTCCTTGTCCGCTTGTTGTAAATGCGGTCTTTTCACGATCTACGGGATCCATCTCTACCTGCCAATAGCCACTTTTTAAATCAAGTGTAGAGAACCACACATTTCCAGATAATGTGTCTAGGGTGTCATCTATTCGGGGAAGAGGGTAACTGTCTTTCTGGGTGATGTCATTTAAACGACGGTAGTCCACGCAGAATCTCGTTGAACCGTCTTTTTTTCGGACCAAGATGATGGGAGAGGCCCAGGGACTAGTAGAAGGTTCAATGACGACCTTTGCTTGCATATCCTTTAAAAGATCTTTTACCTCTTCCACTTTGGCAAATGGTAATCTTCGAGGATGTTGTTTAATAGGAGGATGATTACCTGTGTCAATTCGGTGTTTTGTTAAATTTGTTCTTCCAAACTCCTCCGATGACTTGGGAACCAGTTCCTTAAATTCACGAAGCATTTTCTCTGCAGCTCTTCTCTGTTTCTGAGTTAATTCTGTGGTTTTTAGCAAATCCTCCGTTACATTTTCAGATGACACATTTGATGTTTGGAACGAACTTCTCTCAACACAGGTCACTGGAGTACATGTGGCTAACACCTTACCTTTCTTAATAATTTTCGGTTTATCATTTACGTTGGCACATCTTACTGGTATGGCTTCTTTTGTAATGTCTACAAGTGTTGAAGCTACTAAAACCCCTTTTGGAAAATTCTCTAAATCAGGAAATTCAAGAACTCCAAGTCGAAAATTTTTCTCTTGGTCTGTATATCCCTTCAATATTAGTTCTTGCCTAGCCGGTATGGTGAAATCCGATGAAGCAATTATTCGATAACAGGGTTTGATTTCACTTACTCCTTTCCGAAAAAGGGTTACATCTTCCGTCGTAGAATGCAAAGAGCTATCTTTAAAGTTCAAAATAAAATTGTATTTCTCTAAAAAGTCCAGTCCGAGGATAAAATTGTCCGTAATTTTAGCCACATAGACAGTATGACTATATGCGATATTTCCGAAGGTTATCTTGATGTTCATTTTGCCAATAATTGGAATTTTGTCACCGGTCACAGTCTGGAGGGTAACGCAGGGCGGCGTCCAGATGATTTTCTCATTAAGTTGTTGAGAAATATCTTCTCGCATGATGGTGACATTGGCCCCTGTATCAAAAATCATACGACAGAGTAATTCATTTACATGGGCTTCGATGAAGAATCCATTTCCGCCGCCACTTTCTGAAGAAATTTGAAAAACCTCAAAATGGGGCTTTTTATTTACTGGCAACCTCCGCCCCGCGAGACCGCCATGTTCTAGTTTTCCTGTGCTTTGGTTCTAGGTGCGTTCCCAGCTCGTTGATCTTGGCGAGCTTCACAGTTCCGCTGAACATGCCCTTCGGCTCCGCACCTCCAGCACGTTACCTTCGTCTTTTGTGCGTTTCTATTATACTTGACATTCAGGGATAACAGAATATCACGCATTTCTTTCAGAGTATCCGCCATACCAGGATCTGAATTGGTTATTTCTACTCCCCTCACCAGATGTCTGTCCCTTCTTGAAGCTTGTTGGGCAGCCTCGTATTTCAGGCCGTACACTAGAGCTGATTTCAAGTCTTTTAACTCCGCCAATCGGAGAGCCTTCTGAATTTCAGGATCTTTCACGCCATCAATAAAGTATTGTAGAGCCAAAGTGTCTCGTACGTCAGCTGAGCAATCGGCAAATGCGAGATGAGATAGCCGTTCTACATCTGTCGCCAAATCTTGGAAAGTCTCATTCTGTCTTTGTTGGCGTGATTTTAATTGCAGGCGACTAAAGTCCTTTAAACATTTTTCGCCGAAACGTAGCTCTAGGGCCTCTGCGAGCGCTTCAAAATTTAATTGTTCTTCCTCCGGGACTGTTCTTAAGACATCTGCAGCCTCCGCTCGCAAAGATGCAGCCAGTTGGCGAGCTTTGGTAACAGGATCCCAGCCATTTCCATTGGCTACAATTGAGAACTGGGTTTTGTATACCTGCCATGATGTCTTTCCATCATATGTGGAGATCTTGATATTTGGCTTGGCGATATTGGGTTGATCTTGGCTGATTTCTTGTTTCCGAATATTTTCTTTGGCGACATTTGATTTTACAGCAGATATATCAACTTTCATTGCTTCTTTTAATTTCCCAATTTCTGGTGTTATTTCGCCAAATCTCTCCTCATTCTTCTCGATATTCTTTTCAATTTCGCCAAGCCTTTCTTCATTTTTGTCCACTTTGTCTGCAATAACATCTATCTTGGTGTTAATCATGCTTACGATGTTAGCTTTCATTTCCTCTTGGGTTTTTTTCATTTCTTCTAATAATCTTCCTTCCTGTTCTCTCTGACCTGCCTTCATTTCTTTTAAGTTAGAGTTCATATCCATCATAGCCGCCAGCGGTCGGTTCAAATTTATTTCAGATTCACTTTTTCTTTCTTCTCTTAGTGGCTCTTTTTCGCCAACCGCCTTAATTCGTTCACTTATTTCAGGCGAGCTCTCATCACTCACTTCTTTAATACTTTGTTCACTCTCCATAGCATCTCTAAGTCGTTTCACTAAATCTTCTTTCAGACCAGTTGTAGGCAAGCCCCGATTCGATAACTGTTCTCGCAATTCTATAACACGCAGTCCAGACACCGATTCAATATCGAAGTCAGCCATTTCATTTATCTTCGCTATTCAATCCCACTTCTGACACCACTTTGTAACGAATTTCACTGTTGGGTTCAGGGATTGAATATACTTTAATCAGGACAGCGATAAAACAGTTCTTTATTATCAGCCCAATGAAGAATACAATGTTCAGAAAGGCATAAGAACAGCCGGAGTCACAGTAATACAACACAACAGTAACACAACGCAATGTACTGAGCCAGCAGGAAATAGATCAAATGCAAAATCGTAGGCTTTCGTACTCTTTTCGGCATAAATCCCGACGGAATCACCCGTAAAGTAACAGAGGCTGCCGGCGCATCTCAGCTTCAAGAAATCTGAACAACAACAACTCATGTTGCATTTCAGTATGCCTTATATAGACACGGCGAAAGTGGTAGAACATTCCAGAAAATAAGAAAACCGGAAATCGTCGAATATCGCCAATATCGCCAAATTTGGCGACACTTGGCGACAAATTTGGCGGCAAAATAAGTTGCCAAAACTGTCGCCAACTAAACGATATCTCGCCAATTTGGCGAGATACCCATAGAGCCCCATGTTATTTACAAGGTCCCATAGCAATTGATCTAATTCACATGTTTACATGCAATAAACATTAATCCTGCACTATTTTTCAGGCAGAATAGTAATTTTGACATAATTTAACATAATAAACACATTTTTAATACCAAAATCGTAACAATACTAATGGATATGACAAAATAATCAATGCAAAAACGAATAGAAAAAGTAACAATGTTAATTTATAAGTAATGCTTTAATGTATGCTATAAAATAATCAGTTCAAATAGAATGCTGAAATAGAAATTGTAATAATGTTATAATTTATATTAAAATAAAATAAGCAATTTCATAAATCATACAACTTGGTCAGATGCAATGGTTCGTCAATAATATTCAAGCACAGAGATAGAAATGATAAAATTTCAAAAAGACCGTAAATAATATGGAAAGTGTTGCCACAGCTACAATTGAATATTTAACTTCAATTATTTAATTGCTAATCAGTCAGAATGGCACTAAAAAGAAATCTAGTTATCTAGCAAAAAAACGGACAATGTACGGCTATATTACAAAAATTTATTTATTTTTTTATATAAAAAAATAATATTTTAATTTGTAAAAAAACTAATTTAAAACAAATATTGTTAAGTAAGGAATGAGTGCCAACTTACGTCAAAAACCTGTTTTCGACACCTGCTTTTGTCAATGTTGTAACAATAACATTGCTGCAACAATGGAGACAAATCAAAGTTTGCACAAAAAAATGGTTTTTTCGGAGGTTTTTAATTAATATCTTTTTAACTAATTGAAATATCGGAATATAAATGGGCAATACGGCTTCCCCGGATCATTCCCGATCTTTTGGTGCCATCCGCGAGTTTCTGCGTGGTGCGGTTCTTGAGAAGATAGACGCACATAGATACATACATAGATAGGTACATACGTTTGTTTACCTTCAGATGTTAATAGTGTAGACTAGCTTTCATGGCCCGGCGTTGCTCGGGCTTGTTCAAGTGTATAAATATTATTGCCTTAAAAAATCCTCCTTCCTATCTCGGTGCAAGCACTCTTCCTGGTGTATTTGTGTGAGATTTTTGTATCAATGTCACTAAATTTCCCTCTTTTGAAATATCTTTCACCTCTTTACTCCATTGGGTGGGTATGTTTTTCCTCCACTCAGCCCGGTGTTGCACGGTCTTTTTGAAAGTATAACTTTATCCCAATGAAATTTTAATTTTTCCCTCTCAATGCCCGCATCTCTGGGTGAGAGTGTATTCGCGATTGTGTGTGTGATTTCTATACTTATGTCATTAAAATTATTTTTTCCGAAATGTCTTAAATTTTTTTCCATTATACGCAGACAGGTTCCGTTTCTTTTGGTTAAGCCCGGCGTTACATGGGCTTTTTCATGCGTATAGCTCTTTTTCTCTCTCTTTTTTCCCCCAGTGATAAAGTCTTTCTTTAAAATTCTATTTTTGATTTCTAAGTTATAAAACTAATCTTGTTTTATCCACAAGAAAAAAAAAGATAGAGTATAATTTTACTACTAAATAACTAATTTTGTAATGAATAATAATTTTAAAATATACTGTAATTTGTTTTTTTTATATTAATTTATATCCATTTTTATTAAATAATGAATAAAATTTTTTTTACCATTATCTATTGAAACGACCAGTGCTGATTTAAGCTCATCACGGGCTCTAAGCACAGAATATCTACATGCTTCTTTGGTACTGGAGAATCGAAATTTGTAATCAGAAAATCTAGTTAAGTCCAGCTTATCCTGGTCCTTTTGGGTCCCTGGGCCCCTTGCAGCCCGGCCCAAGCGCCCAATGGATAAACCTGCACTGGAAATGACTGCTTATATCTGGATGTGTGTTTGATTATTCGATTAAAAATATGTAACTGTAAAAAAAAGAAGTATGGGAAAGAAAACCTAAAGATTTTTTCATATCACTGCATAAAGATTTAAAATGTAAATAATATTATTTGATGAAAGCATTTCAGCATTTTCTTATATTCTGTTAAAGTTTTTCACTAAATTGCTTTTCTGGAAAATAAAGAAAACTATCAGTTCTGATGTATCAGAAAGTAGCTGTCTGCACATGCTCCATAAGCTCTCAAACAGGTCAATTCTGTCGTAGGTTTATCACAATTAATCATTACTGACATTTGGTGATTTTAGCAATTTTTTTTCGTTGCAATCTCTTTGAAATAAAAAAGTGCCTTTTTTAAAAATAGTTTATGTGCGAAAATTGAAAAAATAAAAGTTGTTCAAAATTACAAAATTCTATAAATTTTTTAAAAAAGTTTTACTATATTCCAACACAGTCTAACTTGGCAGCGTTAAGAGAGATATACAATGTACCAATCTATTTGAAAAATAGTTGTAACTTTCTTTCTATTGGAATTTAAATCAGAGAAAATTTATAAAAAATGTAAAACATTGTTGACATTGGGATTTTAATAATACATTTCAAGTTAGTCACACATTAAAAGCATTTATTTTTAAACAGAGTAAGTTAATACATACAACAGAGCAACGTCATGAAATTGCAAGTTTGGCTGAAAACCGATTTTCGACGCCTGCTTTTGTCACTGTCGTAACAATAACATTGCTGCAACAATGGAGACAAATCAAAATTTGCACGAAAAAAACAGGGTTTTCAGGTTTTTAATTAATATCTTTTCAACTAATTACAATATCGGAATATAAATAGGCAATACGGCTTCCCCGGAAAATTCTCGATCTTTTGGTACCTTCCGCGACTTTCTGTGTGGTGCCGTTCGTGAGAAGATAGACGCACATACATAGATATATAGATACGTTTGTTTACCTTCGAATTTTAATAGTGTAGACTAGCTTTCATGGCCCGGCGTTGCACGGGCTTTTACCGAGGGTATAACTTATCCCCATGTTAATGTCCTTCTTCCTTTCTGATGCCTTCACTTTTATGTGGGTGTAACGGGTACGATGTGAGTGCATGCCCCTTGAGTGCGTATCATGGCTTTCTCGTTTAACATTTTCCCTTCTCTTCACAAAATCAGCACATCCAATAATATTTTTTCGAAATTACTTTGACTTCTTTGTTTCTTTCCTCTCCCCAGGCCCGGCGTTGCACGGGCTTTTACCGAGTGAATAACTTACATATATATAATCCCCAGGGGAATTTCCTTTTTCCCTCATGTCGATAGCACTTATGTGTGTGTATGCGCGCGTTGTCAGTAATTTCTTTAACTATGTCATTAAAACTCCCTTTTTCGAAATTTGTTCTTGTGTTGGTGTGGTAATTAGGAGAGAAGGGTGAAAGCTCAGGTGTCGTCCTCGTCACTTGACCATGGTTGAAAATTCAATGTCCGTCGCCAAAAACCCTCGAGTAGGTGAACAGTGCGACTTTAAAAATCACTCACTCACTTTTGAATTCTTTCGTTGCAATTTTTTAGCCCCCCGAAATGAAAACGTAGATTTCTTAAAAATAATTGTATGTTGAAAAAAGACAGAAAAGGTGAAATTTTTCAAATTACAAAATTTCACTACTACTTTAAATCTTGAAGGAAAATTCAGAGGATTTTTTGAAATGTTCGACACACGGGAAAAAAGTTTCATGCAATTATCTTTTTTCAATGAAGAAATTATTAAATGATAATTTAAGTATTTTGAGTGTTTTATTATAATTCGTTCAAAAACTGAAACGTAACATTGACCTTCACTAATTCTACCGCGCATGCGCACAAAACTCAAAAAATCTTCCCAGTGTTTTTTTAAACTTTTCATGATCGCAAAAACGGTACTTTACGAAAATCACAAAAAAAAGTTTTAAATCCGTAATTTTTAAGCAATTTTTTCAAACTTCGTACAGATTACAGATGATATTTTTTTACACACGGAAAAAAAGTTTCGTGCGATAATTAAAATAAATAGCGAAGTTATTCAGCGTTGAGTAAAAATTTGGTCTAATATTTAAAAAATCCCAGAAAAAAAGTTTTGGTCTTTTTATTTTTTAAATGAATGGATCTAAAAGAGAAAGGCTTGAAGTTACTTGGTGTAGAATATCGATTTAATAACACGAAAATAAATTCATACGCAACGATTTAGAAATAATGTTCATAAAAACTCATAAAACTATTCTGATGCTTGATTTTAAAAAAATAATTTATTTTATAATAGATAGTTTTTAGGAATCTAAAATAATAAAATAATTTTCAGGTTTTCATTAATCAATCAATCGTTAGTTACAGTTAGCTTAAAAGTGTCTCTAGAACGTATTTTTATCCTAAATAATAGGCGATATACTTTTTATTAACAAATAATTAATTTAATTATAAAATAATAGAAACATTCCTTTGATTTTAAAAAAATATATTAATTTAAATTTATTATCAATAAATACTAATAAAAAAAATTCTACAGATAATTCTTGAAACGTTTGGGTGTTTGATTAAACATATGTAAGTGTTAAAAATCCACTTTTGGGGGAAAACCTAGCTATATGCTAACATTCACTGAAAAAAACATTAAAAAAAAAGAATACTATTTGATAAAAACATTTAATTTTTTAAATTTTAATTTTATAGTTTTTCATTCCACTCTGTGTTAATTAAATTATTTAAACACGTATCTGCGAAAAAAGGTATATTATAAAAAACTAACTTATTAATTATTTTCTAATAAAATTGATTAAAATTGCTCTTTTAGCAATTAATTGTGACATACCATTTGCTTACATAATGGCAGCACTGAAAATGAAGTAAATTTCAGATCAGTGGGGATGCAGCAAGTGAATTCAATCATTGAAGAAGTTATTCAATGTGAAGTAAAAATTGAGACTACTTTTTAAAAATTCTTTAAAAAAAAGTTTTGAGAATTTTATTTTTTAAATGAATGGGTCTAAAAGAGAAAGGCTTGAAGTTAATTAGTGTAGAATATCGATTTAATAACACGAAAAGTAATGTGTGGCGACGCAATGTCCAGTAGGAGTGTCTGTAGAACGTATTTTTATCCTAAATAATAGGCGATATACTTTTTATTAACAAATAATTAATTTAATAATAAAATAATGGAAACATTCCTTTGATTTTAAAAAAGTATATTAATTTAAATCCATTATTAATAAATACTAATAAAAAAGACTCTACAGATAATTCTTGAAACGTTTGGGTGTTTGATTAAACATATGTAAGTGTTAAAAATCCACTTCTGGGGGAAAACCTAGTTATATGCTAAATGTTTGGCTAAATGTAAAATAGCGTATTTTAAATTATTTTAAAAATCATTACCTTCATTTTAAGGGCATAATTTTTACGTTAATGCTCTCAAACATCACCAACTATTTGCAAAAATAACGTACTTTGAAATAAAAAATGTACAAATTACTACTTTTTAATTTATTTCTCAGAAAAACATAAGTTTACGAAAATCACAATTTCTTTTTTAAAATCCGTAATTTTGAAGCAATTTTTTCAATCTTCGTATATGTTACGGATAATATTACTGTACACAAGGAAAAAAGATTTTGTGAGAATATCTTCATAAATGACGAAGTTATTCAATGTGAAGTAAAAATTAAGACTACTTTTTAAAAATTCTTTTAAAAAAAAGTTTTGGGAATTTTATTTTTTAAATGAATGGATCTAAAAGAGATGGCCTTGAAGTTAATTAGTGTAGAATATCGATTTAATAACACGAAAAGTAATTCATACCCAACGATTTAGAAATAATTTTCATAAAAACGCATCAGTTTTAACACTATTTTAAAAAATTCGAAAAAAATAGAAAATATCGTTATTTTACAAACACAATTATACCGTGTCGTGGCGAAATAAATGATCTTTCCGATTCTGTAATTATTTTTTGTCTAATTTTGACACCGAAAATTAGATGACAATTTTAATATGGTGGAAAACGTAAGATTACCGCTCTGCCGAAACGGAAGGGAAGTTCCGCCAAATAAACAACCGGCAGGAGTAAAACAATTAGGCGTTTTAAGGTTTTTAATTAATATCTTTTTAACTAAATACAATATCGGAATATAAATGAGCAATACGGCTTCCCCGGAAAATTCCCGATCTTTTGGTACCTTCCGCGACTTTCTGCGTGGTGCTGTTCGTGAGAAGGTAGACGCACATACATAGATAGATAGATACGTTTGTTTACCTTCGAATTTTAATAGTGTAGACTAGCTTCCATGGCCCGGCGTTGCACGGGCTTATACCGAGGGTATAACTTAATCCCCATGTTAATTTCCTCCATTTATTCTAACGCCAACACTTTGGTGTGGGTTTGACGCGTACGATGTGAGTGCATGACCCGTGAGTGCGTGTCATGGCTTTGTTGCTTAACATTTTCCCTTCTTTTCACGATTTCTCGATCCTAGTACCACTGAAGACCCGCCGTGTAGGGGTGGGATGCACGTAAAATATGTCGAGAGCTCAAACGTCCTCCCGTTGGTGTGGTGTGGTAGTTAGGAGAGGGGGTGCCAGCTCAGGTGTCATCCGCGTCACTTGACCATGGTTCAAAATTACGTGGACCGTCCCCAAAAGGCCTCGTGTAGCTGAACAGTGGGACGTTAATATTCGCTCAATCTTCACAAATTCAGCACTTCCAATATTATTTTCCGAAATTACTTTGATTTCTTTGTTTCTTTCCTCTCCGCTTAGCCCGGCGTTGCACGGGCTTTTACCGAGTGAATAACTTCACCCTCATGGAAATTTCGTGTTTCCCACAGGCCGATAGCACCTGTGTGTGTGTGTGTGCGTGCAATGTGAGTGATTTCTTTAACAATGTCATAAAAACACCCTTTTTCGAAATTTGTTCTTACGTTGGTGTGGTGTGGTAATTATTGAAGATGGGTGAAAGCTCATGTGTCGTCCTCGTCACTTCAGCATGGTTTAAAATTTCAAGGTCTGTCACCCAAAACCCTCGAATAGGCATTCAGTGCGAATTTAAAAATCACCCACTCACTTTCCAATTCTTTCGTTTTACCGAGTAAATAACTTCATCCCCATGGAAATTTCGTGTTTCCCTCAGGCCGATAGCACTTGTGTGTGTGTATGCGCACGATCTGAGTGATTTCTTTAACTATGTCATAAAAACTCCCTTTTTCGAAATTTGTTCTTGCGTTGGTGGGGTGTGGTAATTATTAAAGATGGGTGAATGCTCAGGTGTCGTCCTCGTCACTTGAGCATGGTTGAAAATTTCGAGGTCCGTCACCAAAAACCCTTGAATAGGCAAACAGTGCGAATTTAAAAATCACCCACTCACTTTCCAATTCTTTCCTTTCCTGAGTGAATAACTTCATCCCATGGAAATTTCGTGTTTCCTCAGGCCGATAGCACTTGTGTGTGTGCGCACGATCTGAGTGATTTCTTTAACTATGTCATAAAAACTCCCTTTTTCGAAATTTGTTCTTGCGTTGGTGGGGTGTGGTAATTATTAAAGATGGGTGAATGCTCAGGTGTCGTCCTCGTCACTTGAGCATGGTTGAAAATTTCGAGGTCCGTTACCAAAAACCCTTGAATAGGCAAACAGTGCGAATTTAAAAATCACCCACTCACTTTCCAATTCTTTCCTTTTCCTGAGTGAATAACTTCATCCCCATGGAAATTTCGTGTTTCCCTCAGGCCGATAGCACTTGTGTGTGTGTATGCGCACGATCTGAGTGATTTCTTTAACTATGTCATAAAAACTCCCTTTTTCGAAATTTGTTCTTGCGTTGGTGTGGTGTGGTAATTATTAAAGATGGGTGAAAGCTCAGGTGTCGTCCTCGTCACTTGAGAATAGTTGAAAATTTCGAGGTCCGTCACCAAAATTCTCGAATAGGCAAACAGGGTGAAATGTAGCCTTTTTAAATATAGTTGTATGTTGAAAAAAGACGAAAAAGTAGAAATTTTTCAAATTTCAAAATTTCACTACTATTTTAAATATTGAAGTAAAATTGTGAGGATTTTTTGAAATATTCGACACACGGGAAAAATGTGTCATGCAATTATCTTTATAAAAGAAGAAATTATTAAATGATTGTTTTAATTATTTTGAGTGTGTTATTAAAATTTGTTTCGAATACATAACATACTGCCATGGAAATTCACCTTCCTTTATCAAAGTTCCTGGTATGTGTGTGATTCCTTTATATAAACGTCACTACAATTCCCTTTTTCGAAAAAAAAAATATCTTCCAGATCTTACTAATGTCAAACATGTTTCAGTTCTCTTTCTACTGCACGGTGTTACAGTGGCTTATTTGAGTGTAGAACTATTTTCCCCCTGACTCTCCCCTCAGATATAAGATTTATCTTCAAGTTTCTATTCATGACATGTCGAAATCAATATTGCTTTAGAAAAAAATTTTAAATTTAAACAAGAAAAGAAAACTATTTTGATGCTTGAGTAAAAAAAAAGTCATCATTTTTTAATAATAGATAATTTTTAGGAATCTAAAATAATAAAATAATTTTCAGGTTTTCATTAATCAATCAATCGCTACTTACAGTTAGCTTAAAAATGTCTCTAGAACGTACTGATTGGAAGGAAATCCAAACTCTCTTTAAATAACCGGATATTTATTTACAAAACCTATCTTCGCCCCATCTTAACGTATACATGCCCCATTTGGGGATCTGCCAGTAACACACAATTAAATGATATTCAAAGACTTCATAATAAACAGGTACATCCCAAGATCTGTTCTCCACGAAGAACTTTGTGTTGAACCCATCCACACCCTAATAGCGAATCTTTCCTCAACTTTCCATTCTGCAATCATGACAACCCAAGGATTAGCTCTCAATCTAACTTCATGAACCAGCCTCACCTCATGTACCGTTTGCCTCATAGCGCAACGAAGATACTACCTGATTTCTAAGAATTCCAACCCCCCCCCCCCCCCATGCTGTTAAACGTAACGAAAACCCCCTTTTCGGATTGAAGAACGAAACGAAAAAGTTGTTTTGCGTTTCTACGGAAACTATGTTCCACCTCCCCCCACCACCTCCTGACCGCCGAAGCTAGTTTTAACTTAGGCGAACCTATCATTCTCACTTTATTTGCTCCCTTTCTTAGGTATACTGTGTAACTGAAGTAGAAGCCTAGCTACCCCTAGGCTGGCACTGAGGACAAATATTTATTCCAGGCTCTAGAACGTATTTTTATCCAAAATAATAGGCGATATACCTTTTATTAACAAATAATTAATTTAATAAGGAAATAATAGAAATATTCATTTGATTTTAAAAAATATATTAATTTAAATCCACATTATCTATAAATAAAAATAAAAAAAATTCTACAGATAGCTCTTGAAACGTTTGGGGATGTTTGATTAAACATATGTAACTGCTAAGAAAAACACTATGTAAAAAACCTAGTTATAAGTACACATTCACTGAAAAAAATCATTCAAAAAGAAAATAATACTATCTGATAAAAACATTTAATTTTTTTAGTTTTTTTTCCGGAAACGAAACTGTAGCATTTTTAAAAATAGTTGTATGCCGAAAAAAGAACAGAAAGTATAAATTTTTCAAATTACAAAATTTCACTACTATTTTAATTCTTGAAGTAAAACTGTGAGAATTTTATGAAATATTTGACACGGGGAAAAAGTTTCATGCAATTACGCATTATTTTAAAGTAAACTATAAATTTTATGAAAGAGAACAAAAATTTCGATACTGATAAATATTTTAAATGAATCACAGAAATGCATTGAATGCATTTTAATTTTTAAAAAATATATTAATTTAAATCCATTATCAATAAATACTAATAAAAAAATTTCTACAGATAGCTCTTGAAACGTTTGGAGATGTTTGATTAAACATATATAAGTGTTAAAAATCCACTTTTGGGGGAAACCTAATTATATGCTAACATTAACTGAAAAAAACATTAAAAAAAAATAATACTATTTGAAAAAAACATTTAATTTTTTTAATTTTAATTTTATAGTTTTTCATTCCACTCTGTGTTAATCAAATTATTTAAACACGTATTTGCGAAAAAAGTATATTATAAAAAAATAACTTATTAATTATTTTCTAATAAAATTGATTAAAATTGCTCATTTAGCAATTAATTAAGACATACCATTTGCTTACATAATGGCAGCACTAAAAATGAAGTAAATTTCAGATCAGTGGGGATGCAGCAAGTGAATTCAATCATTGAAGAAGTTATTGAATGTGAAGTAAAAATTGAGACTACTTTTTAAAAATTCTTTAATAAAAAATTTTTGGGAATTTTATTTTTTAAATGAATGGATCTAAAAGAGAAAGGCTTGAAGTTAATTAGTGTAGAATATCGATTTAATAACACGAAAAGTAATGTGTGGCGACGCAATGTCCAGTAGGAGAAAAAATTTAAGACAAGTATGAAAAGAGCGACCGGCGTGTTTCTGCGAGGCGTACACCCTCCTTCGTATTGATCACGCACGGCAGTGCGGCAGTTATAGTCTTGAGTGTAGCGGGAGCTCTGAACACTCCGCCACAAGACCAGTTAACCAATGTTTGGCTAAATGTAAAATCGCGTATTTAATTTATTTTAAAAATCATTACCTTCATTTTAAGGGCATAATTTTTACGTTAATGCTCTCAAACATCACCAACTATTTGCAAAAATAACGTACTTTGAAATAAAAAATGTACAAATTACTACTTTTTAATTTATTTCTCAAAAAAACATAAGTTTACGAAAATCACAATTTTTTTTTTAAAATCCGTAATTTTGAAGCAATTTTTTTCAATCTTCGTATACGTTACGGATAATATTACTGTACACACGGAAAAAGGTTTTGTGAGATTATCTTCATAAATGACGAAGTTATTCAATGTGAAGTAAAAATTAAGACTACTTTTAAAAATTCTTTAAAAAAAAAGTTTTGGGAATTTTATTTTTTAAATGAATGGATCTAAAAGAGAAAGGCTTGAAGTTAATTAGTGTAGAATATCGATTTAATAACACGAAAAGTAATTCATACCCAACGATTTAGAAATAATTTTCATAAAAACGCATCAGTTTTAACACTATTTTAAAAAATTCGAAAAAAATAGAATATATCGTTATTTTACAAAAAAAATTATACCGTGTCGTGGCGAATTAAATGATCTTTCCGATTCTGTAATTAATTTTTGTCTAATTTCGACACCGAAAATTAGATGACAATTTTAATATGGTGGAAAACGTAAGATTACCGCTCGGCCGAAACGGAAGGAAAGTTCCGCCATGTAAACAACCGGCAGGAGTAAAACAATTAGGCGTTTTAAGGTTTTTAATTAATATCTTTTTAAATAATTACAATATCGGAATATAAATAGGCAATACGGCTTCCCCGGAAAATTCCCCATCTTTTGGTACTTTCCGCGACTTTCTGTGTGGTGCGGTTCGTGAGAAGATAGACGCACATACATAGATAGATAGATAGATACGTTTGTTTACCTTCGAATTTTAATAGTGTAAGACTAGCTGCATGGCCCGGCGTTGCACGGGCTTTTACCTAGTGTATGACGTCTCAATATTAGCACGTCCAGTGGTGGGCGTAATTTCTAGCTGCATGGCCCGACGTTGCACGGGCTTCTTCAAGTGTATAGATTTTTGCCTTAAATATTTCCTCTTCCCGTCTCGGTATAAGCACTTCCTGGTGTTTTTGTGAATTTCGTATTAATATATCATTAAAATACCCTTTTTAGAAAAATCTTCCCCCATTTGCACCGTCGGACTTGTCTGTTTCCCGTCCGATTAGCCCGGCGTTCCACGGGCTCTTATCGAGTACATCACTTTCCCCCCATGGAAATTTCATCTTTCCCTCTCGACGCCAGCACTTCTAGGAGAGTGATTTCTATATTTATGTCATTAAAATTCCTTTTTTTCCCCGAAATGTCTTCTACTTTTCCTTGTTAGGAATATTTCTTTTTCCTCGTTTAACCGGTGTTGTACGGGCTTTTTCGAGAATTTTAAACTCTTTTTTCCCTCCTTTTTTCCTGAAGGATAAGATCAAATTTCTATTTTTGTTAATAATTTACAAAATTAATCCTATTTTATCCAATAGAAAACAGCCATTGTACAATTTTTAAAATAATTTAGTAATGAGTTATAAAAAACAATACTGTGTTTTAGTTCTTTTAAAAATATTAATTTACATCCATATATATAGCTGCAAGGTCCGGCGTTGCACGGGATTTTTCTTGTGTATAACTGTTCTTGTTATTCTGTTTCTCACATACACAATTAATATGTTTGCCTACGTACTCTCCGAAAGTTGTCTTTCCCCGCATGCAACATAAGCCCTCAAATTCTTGAATTCTGTGGTAGGCTTACCACCATTAATTATTATTGGCAGGGGTCGATTTTAAGAGTTATTTTAGTTATATTTTTACGGTTCCCCGAAAAGAAAAACTACCTTTTTAAAAAAACAGTTTTATGTATAAAAAATGTCAAAAGATAGAAATTTACAAAATTTCGTGAATTTTTAAAGATGTTATACAACATTCCGTTTCAATTTAAATTGGATGCATTGCAAAAGGTAAAATATCTACCAATAAGCTTATAAAACAATTTTATCTCTTTTCGAAATTGAAACTTAAAAAAAAATTGTATATATTTTCGTTTTAAGTATTGTGTTTTTAATAAAAAATCATCTCAAATAAATCACATATAAAAAGCAGTTATTTTTCAATCAAAGTGAATGAATCAGTCAATAAAATTCCAGTAAGGCTGAAAATTGGATTTTGACCATATGTAATTGTAAAACTATCATTTCAAGGATATATTTTACGTTAATCACATGTTAAAAAAATCTATTTTTAAATCTGTGAATAAATTAAATAAAAACAGCTACGTCATATAGTTTCTGTTTGGCTGAAATCAATTTTTAGCGCCAACTTATGCCATTGTTGCATATGTTATGGCTGCATGGCCCGACGCTGCACAGTCTTCTTCGAGTGCATAACTCTTTGCCAATGGAAATTTCATTGTCCCCTCTCGATGTTATTATTTCCTTGTTTGTGTGTGATATTTCTGTAATTTGTCATTAAAATTCCGTTTTTTGAAATTTCTTCCACGTCTCCGTCCCGTCGGACGGGTTTGCTTCCCTTCCATTTAGTCCGGCGTTGCACGGGCTTTTACAAGAGCATATCTTTATCCCAAAGGAAATTTCCTTTTTCTATCTCGATGCCAGCACTTCTGGGAGAGGGTGTATGCGTGATGTGAGGAATTTCTATACTTATGTCTTTAAAATTATCTTTTCCGAAATGTCTTCAATTTCTTTTCCTTTCCAGACAGATTTCTTTTCCCTCAGCATAGCCCGGCGTTTACATAGGCTTTTTCGTGTTTAAAACTCATTTTCAGTCTTTTTTCCCTCAGTAATAAGATCTTTCTTTTTCACTAAATTGCTTTTAGAAAAATAAAGAAAACTCTCAGTTGTGAGCATCAGAAAGTTATCTTTCCGCATGTGCTACATAAGCCCGCAAACTTTTTTTTTCAATGGGGCTGCGCATTGGTATTTTAAACCTTTGGAGGCCTAGTACATTCTCCAAGTGCTGGTACCACTTTTTACCTTCAAACTTGAGAATTCTGTCGTAGATTTACCACAATTAATTATTGCTGGCATTTGGTGAATTTGGCAATTTTTTTTCGTTGCCTTGTTATGTCTCCTTGAAATGGAAAAGTGTCCTTTTTAAAAGTGTTTTGTGTATAAAAAAGGCAAAAAAATAAAATTTTCAAAACAAAAAATTACAAACAAATGAATTTTTTAAATAATTTTTACAATATTCCATCTCTATCTAACTTGGCAGCATCGAGAAATGTATATACAATTTACTAAACTACTTTAAAAATAGTTAAAACATTTTTTTGGAATTTAAATCCAAGAAAATGCATAGAAATTTCTAAAAAAATGTAAAACATTTTAGAATTTGGGATTTTAATACATTTCAAGTTAGTCACACGTTAAAAGCATTTAATTTTAAACAGAGTAAGTTAATACAGTCAACAGAGCAACGTCATGAAGTTCCAAGTTTGGCTGAAAACCGATTTTCGACGCCTGCTTTTGTCACTGTTGTAACAATAACATTGCTGCAACAATGGAGACCAATCAAAGTTTGCACGAAATAAACGGTTTTTTAAAGGTTTTTAATTAATATATTTTCAACTAATTACAATATCGGAATATAAATGGGCAATACGGCTTCGCCGGAAAATTCTCGATCTTTTGGCACCTTCCACGAGTTTCTGCGTGGTGCGGTTCGTGAGAAGATTGACGCATATAGATACATGGATGGATAGATAGATAGATAGATAGATACGTTTGTTTACCTTCGGATTTTAATAGTGTAGACTAGCTTTCATGGCCCGGCGTTGCTCGGGCTTGTTCAAGTGTATAAATATTATTGCCTTAAAAAATCCTCCTTCCTATCTCGGTGCAAGCACTCTTCCTGGTGTATTTGTGTGGGATTTTTGTATCAATGTCACTAAATTTCCCTCTTTTGAAATATCTTTCACCTCTTTACTCCATTGGGTGGGTATGTTTTTCTTCCACTCAGCCCGGTGTTGCACGGTCTTTTTGAGAGTATAACTTTATCCCAATGAAATTTTAATTTTTCCCTCTCAATGCCCGCATCTCTGGGTGAGAGTGTATTCGCGATTGTGTGTGTGATTTCTATACTTATGTCATTAAAATTATTTTTTCCGAAATGTCTTTAATTTTTTTTCCATTATTCGCAGACAGGTTCCGTTTCTTTTGGTTAAGCCCGGCGTTACATGGGCTTTTTCATGCGTATAGCTCTTTTTCTCTCTTTTTTTCCCCCAGTGATAAAGTCTTTCTTTAAAATTCTATTTTTGATTTCTAAGTTATAAAACTAATCTAGTTTTATCCACAAGAAAAAAAAGATAGAGTATAATTTTACTACTAAATAACTAATTTTGTAATGAATAATAATTTTAAAATATACTGTAATCTGTTGTTTTTTTATATTAATTTATATCCATTTTTATTAAATAATGAATAAAATTTTTTTACCATTATCTATTGAAACGACCAGTGCTGATTTAAGCTCATCACGGGCCCTAAGCACAGAATATCTACATGCTTCTTTGGTACTGGAGAATCGAAATTTGTAATCAGAAAATCTAGTTTCCAGCTTATCCTGGTCCTTTTGGGTCCCTGGGCCCCTTGCCGCCCGGCCCAAGCGCCCAATGGATAAACCTGCACTGGAAATGACTGCTTATATTTGGATGTGTGTTTGATTATTCGATTAAAAATATGTAACTGTAAAAAAAAAGAAGTATGGGAAAGAAAACCTAAAGATTTTTTCATATCACTGCATAAAGATTTAAAATGTAAATAATATTATTTGATGAAAGCATTTCAGCATTTTCTTATATTCTCTTAAAGTTTTTCACTAAATTGCTTTTCTGGAAAATAAAGAAAACTATCAGTTCTGATGTATCAGAAAGTAGCTGTCTGCACATGTTCCATAAGCTCTCAAACAGGTCAATTCTGTCGTAGGTTTATCACAATTAATCATTACTGACATTTGGTGATTTTAGCAATTTTTTTTCGTTGCAATCTCTTTGAAATGGAAAAGTGCCTTTTTTAAAAATAGTTTATGTGCGAAAACTGGAAAAATAAAAGTTGTTCAAAATTACAAAATTCTATAAATTTTTTTAAAAAGTTTTACTATATTCCAACACAGTCTAACTTGGCAGCGTTAAGAGAGATATACAATGTACCAATCTATTTGAAAAATAGTTGTAACTTTCTTTCTATTGGAATTTAAATCCAAGAAAATTTATAAAAAATGTAAAACATTGTAGACATTAGGATTTTAATAATACATTTCAAGTTAGTCACACATTAAAATCATTTATTTTTAAACAGAGTAAGTTAATACATACAACAGAGCAACGTCATGAAATTGCAAGTTTGGCTGAAAACCGATTTTCGACGCCTGCTTTTGTCACTGTTGTAACAATAACATTGCTGCAACAATGTAGACAAATCAAAATTTGCACGAAAAAAACGGGTTTTTCAGGTTGTTAATTAATATATTTTCAACTAATTACAATATCGGAATATAAATAGGCAATACGGCTTCCCCGGAAAATTCCCGATCTTTTGGTACCTTCCGCGACTTTCTGTGTGGTGCCGTTCGTGAGAAGATAGACGCACATACATAGATAGATAGATAGATAGATACGTTTGTTTACCTTCGGATTTTAATAGTGTAGATAGC